>CAEGAE010047232.1:0-25091 GCA_903067095.1 Girardinus metallicus
CCTGGTTTTAGTGAGAACGTGAGCAGCAGCATTCTGGATCAGCTGCAGCTGTTTGATTAATTTGTTGGACAGACCTGAGAAGACGCTGTTGCAGTAATCAATGCGACTAAAGATAAACGCATAGATGAGATTCTCTAGATCTCGCTGAGACATCAGTCCTCTAATCCTGGAGATGTTCTTCAGGTGATAGAAGGCCGACTTTGTAACTGTCTTTATGTGGCTCTGAATGTTCAGGTCAGAGTCCATCACTACTGCTAGGTTTCGGGCCTGATCGCTAGGTTTTAAGTTGTGATGACTGCAGTTGTGCATTGATCCTCGATCGCTCCTCTTTAGGTCCAAAAATAATAACTTGCCACACAAACAAAACTTTCAATATTTTGTTTGTGTGGCAGCCATATACTGCTGTTAAACTCTGAGTTGCTCAGTGAGGTCCAGCTTTCCCAGTCAGAATTTCAACTTCAGGCTCTTGCTTTTTTTTTTTTTTTTTTTTTAAAAAAGGACACACCATTCTTTAGCCAATCATCTCTGATCGACCTCACTCGTATGTGTTCAAGAATAGAGATAAAAAATTTTATTTGGGACACATCCACTATTTTCTAGTCATATCATTTTAATCTTAATGTTTGTTGGGAAACATCTGGCTGTACGCTGTCTGCCCTCTCCTTTGGTGTCAAGTCGATTAAGGAAAATTCTGCATAATTTGTACATCAAAAGGGATACACCTGCAGAATAGAGTGCTCTTAAAGCGGCTATGTAGTTAGTAGAAGAAAAAAAAAATCCTTTCAGTTAGAGTGCAGCCGTAATGTAATGATGTAGTATTTCAATAAAAGCTCGTTGCAGACATTTAATTAAAATCTCTGGAAACTATGTTACTTTCCATGAAGGTGAACAATACAATTGTGTTCGATTGTAAGAGTGACACCGTTGCCTCAGGTGTAATGCATCAGTAACACAATTTAGAATCACTTAATAGTCACAGGGGATATGCTTTACTATTTAAGTGCATTAAGCTTCAGGACTATCCGTGCAAGCAGCATTTTAAATACAGCGACCTAATAGAATATTTTTGCAGAGTGGTTTTAGAAAACCACATAGTGCAGTACAGCATGTCTCACTTTACATTTGTTTTTAGTTTTGATCATAAGCAGAAAAGTCTGATTAGGTGAAGGTTCATTTTCAGAAGATATTCGAAGCATCTCACTGCATGTTTGTCACACTGTCTCACTTCCCTAGAGAGTTCTGGGTCTGGCACCTGTTATCCTTCAAGGGGGACATGTGTGATAAAAATAAAGTCAGAAGCTGCATTTTTTTTTTTTTTTTTTTTTTCTGAGCCATGTCCTCCCAAGCAAGTTGTATTATTATTTTTTTGGCTCAATAGATGGCAGCATTGCTCAGAGAAGACTCCAGCACTTGACTGAACCAGAAAAATCACTGTCTCCGTACATTATCTTATTGTCTCCATTTCTTCCTTTCCCTTCGTTCTGCATTCTCGCAGCTCCAGCTTTATTTAATATTCCAAACGAATAATAATAATAATAATACTAAAAAACACCACTCCTCCATAATTCATGAGTCACTTTTTGAGGAAGCAGGAGCTCTCATCCCTCTAAATACGGCAGCCCGTGACAGGAGAGGTTTGAGGAGTGTGATTAGCAGGCCGGATTGACTCAGTCATCCTGTCAGGGAGCTGCTAAACGGCTCTGACTGACTGCCTGAGCTCCTATACGGACTGCTCTCATCCGTGCCGAGCAGGTATCAATCAGAAGGGCTGATCCCTTAAATAAACAAACAGAATCGAATGGAGTTTTTTTTTTTTCCCCTGCCCAGCTCTCCTGTCAGACACTTTTAACTGGTTATATACAAACCAGGTCACTTTTTCTCCTGGGAATTTATGTAGCAGCTGAGCCAAACTTCCCAGTCCTAGTCAGAAAAGTATCTTATTATTTCCAGGCATTAAAAAAAAAAAAAAAAAAAAAAAAGATATTGGAGCCATTCTTAATGCTTTGATTTAATTAAAAAAATTCTTTATTCCTTTGCACAATATTATAAATACCCTAAAAATATTTACATACGTGATGCGTCAGCAACAAGAGAAAGGGTTTACTGACAGACAGACATGACAAAGTCTAAGCCATTCTGCCTCAATGACAAAACAAATATTTGGAGAAACTAAGGAGGCCTTCGAATCTCTATTATACCTCTACTTACTGTCAAGCATGGCAGTGGTGTTTTGCTGAGGGTTTGTCGGATTCCACTTCAAAAAGCTCCAATGGGACAATGTTTTCCAAAAGCACACATCGAAGCTAGTTTTTTGATCAGAGTGGAGATGGAGGAATAGCCCCGATCTAAACTAAAAAATCAAGGATATTTTAGTTTAGATCGGTTTAAACGTGGGGCAGGAATCCAATCCAAATTCACTCCATCACTTCTAATTAGACGAGCGATCAAATATCCAGTCAGAATTAAGGCACCCCTCCTCCCCATACTTTGTCATTTGTAGATAGCTTGGGGTTTCACTGCAACTTGTTAAGGGAAGTGTATCAAAAATATTAGTAACTGTATAGTTTCGTTTCCACGTGTAAACGATTTCTTTTTTTCTAAAATAAATATCTTAAGTCGAATGAATACATGAATTCCTTTTGAATTACAATTATTCAACATCGATATAACACTCATCCTCACGAGTAGCTCGTGAAATCCTCTGGCCAGATCGGTGCATGTTGAGGGAAACGGGCCCGGCTTTATTGCGACTTTGATCAGATGAGACAGTTCAGGGTCCTCGGCTGCTCAGATTGTTAAAATGGCCTCTGTTTGTTTATGTAACATGTATGCACTAAGGCTCATAAATAATGAATGAATTGTAAATAGCAGATGTTAATGTGTTGGGGTGATTTGACAATAAGGTAACCTGTGAAGCAAAGGTGATGTGACTGAGTTAGCAAAATGTCGTTGTTAATTGCATTAATAAATGTGAAATGCTGCATTGCTACACAATTATCTGAGATGTGCAGGGATTTTAGGAGCTACCCACAAAAGGAGGAATTTAGCTGCTTAAAGCTCAACATCTATAAGTTGTGAGCTGCCGGGCCACCTGTAGATCTTTAAATTGAGGCCAATTTGTGGGTTGTAACGATGTACATGCTTTCTGCTTTTACTTTACTGTAGGCGAGAACAAATAGGTCTGTGGCTATCTCTGCAGGGCATTCGGAGGAAGCAGGGCGCTGTAATTTCTAAAGGCTCTGACATTAGCTACCCATCGGTCATCACATGAGGAGCAAAGTGCCACATCCTCCATTCTTATTTCTATTCTGAGCCGGCCATCTTCGCTTGAGGTGCAGGCCCAGTTATTGAGTCTCTCCACCATGAGAGCAGCTGCACAATGTGCCAGTCACATGACCCGAGCAACCCAGCGCCGTGTTAGGAATCCAAGTTCACGCGCAGGAAATTAACTGGGGCTTCTGCAGAGATCCCTCGGTATGCAGGAATCCTTTGTCAGGCCTCATCATTGTTGAGGTTTTAAACAGATGTTCAACTGAACAACAGTGTTGGATTAAGCGTGTAGCATTAAGTTTAGGCAATGCTGAAAATGGGACCACCAGCACTACTGTCGTATGACCTGGCTACACGAATAACCAGCCTCAATTAAATACTTTTAAGATTTTAAAATAGCAGGTAGGATGGAAAGATACATGATGCTGAGTTGAGGAGGAGGGAAAAAATATATATATAATCAATGCAGCCTTGAGGCCAGCAAGCTCTAGTCTCAGTGGAAACCGTCAATACAGACGTACTTAAAATGGAAATGCATCTTCAATAACAACAAAAGGGACAAGAAAGCAGCACGAGTGCCCAGGGGACCCTCTCTGGTTGTACCTGCGCTTATCGGGGGGGGGGGAATCTCTGCAGAGACGCAGTGGCCCGAACTTCCCTGTTCCCTCTGTAGGAATCAAGACAGTGATGCATTGCAACAAAACGAAACAATGCCCCGCAGGCTGCAGTCCTCGGCAGCAGCTCCCAAACTGGGCTTTTTCTGTCAAAGTTTACTGGACTGGGGGAAAAAAAAAAGTTCCCATTTCTGTTTATGCGTTAGCATGTAAAAAAAACCCATCGTAGGGTATGTTCAAAATGGTATTCTCAGTAATACTCCAGAAGCCTCTAAATGGAACAAGGTGTCTAACTTAGCTCGCCTGATCTCAGTAAATTTACCTGCTATAAATACCTTCAAATTAATCATGTGTGCACAGCAGGATTGTGAACACCAGAGGATTACCAGCTTTATGAGTAACCTGATGAGACAGGGCTTCAGTTCCTAATTATATTTCTATTTAAAGATGGGCTACATTTTGCTTGGCATAATAAAATGTATTCCGATCTCAAGTCTTTTAAAAGGATAGGTCAGAATTCCTGGAATAAAGTTCCATTAAAGGGTTATTACTAAGTTGTATCTGAAGTATATGATTATTGATATGGTAAACACTCCATAGACTAGTATACAGAATACATAAAATTCTCCTGGAATGTTTAACACAAAAATAAAGAAATGCAACAAGCAAAAAATGTATTTATAGGAGTTTAAGTTAACTCTAGTGATACTTTTTACTGTGATTTCAGGCACTGGAGCTCATGTTCCAAGCTTCATACATAACAAGCACTTTCTACAGAAACACTTTTTCCCAGAAACAAAACAGCCTTTGCATAAACCACTGTTTTTGTGGTTTGGGTTGTTGTGGACACTTTGGCTTTTGCTCCTCAAGACCAGTTAATCGCAATTTATGAAAAAAAGAGGCCAACCAAGTCATCTACCACAGTTATATTTTTTTCCATGACCTTTGAACAGAAGCTCACGATAAAAGAACTTTTACTCTAGCTGATATCTGTAGTGCAACATGGGAATCGACAACAGAGCCCAGATGTTCATGAAAAGAAGCCAAAAATTCAACATTCGTCTTTATTTGGAACAATCCAAGAAAACAGTCCAATAAAACAGGCAATATGGAGAATAGTCCATAAAGATTTACTTTTTTATATATAGGATGCAAAAGAGAAAAGAATACATAATCGTAGCAATTAAGGTCACTGTAATCGAACGTAACTCTTGCAGAGTTCATGATCCCTGATGTCTCCCCAGCCCCCATTTTTCACATGCGGGGCCACTCCTCCGGCGCCGTTAGCCGGCAGTCTCTTTGTGATCAGGAGGTTTTTGGGGAACAGCTGGTTCCCGCTGCTCTGTAGGATGTTTTCGATCTTTGTCTTCTGGCTGATGGGCATGCAGGAGGCCTTCTTGTGGTGCATGCCGCAGTCCCCGGCGTGAAAGATCCTGGGCGCCTCGCTCACCATGACCTTCCAGTAGGAGGGCAAGCAGGCCACAGTCAGGTGCTGCAGGGACCAGTCCCAGTTGTAGTCGTCGTAAGTGCAGAACGTGTCGGTGCACTGGATGAGCTTGTGGTACGTCTCTCTGCTCAGAGCCATTCCCATGTTGTGCTCCGTCGACTTCCAGGCCTTCACCTCCACCTTGTTCGCTTTGCTGGAGTAGCCGATGTGGCTATAGCTCCCGAGGGACAGGATGTCGCAGTCGGTGCACTGCTCCCTTCTGAGAGCTTTCATCATCTTTAAAAGGTGGATAAAGTCTGGCGACAGATAGTGGTCTTCTTCTATGAGCAGAACCAGTCCTTGGTGGTCTTTGAGAGCTCTGACTCTGTCCCAGACAAAGTGCAGCTTCCACCACCAGTGGTGCTTGGTCTGGGAGAACTTTGCCTCGCGGTAGTGGCCGAAGGAGTCTGGGTACTCCGCGTTGATGCATCCGAGTTTTAAGGCGTCTTTTTTGGGAATATCTCTTGGGCAGTCCCTGGGATCGTTCCCCGGGAATTCTTGAGGGTAGAGCTGAATGCTGAAGGGGAAGAAAATCTGAAGGACTTGGCAGAAGTCAACAGAGGCCACCACTTTGTTTATCTCTGGAGACCAGTAGTCATGGCTGAATATCAGCAATATGCTCTCCACTCCCCTGGCCTTTCGCAGGCTATCCACTAACAGCTTCAGGTAGTCGGGTCGGTTGTGGACCTGAACTACCACCACCAGATCATCTTTCTGCCGAGTCTTGTACTTCTCTTCGTTTCTTATCGTCTGGTCAAAATTCAGCTGGAAGACAATACCACGATAGACGAGAGTGGCGTTGTCCACCTCTGCCTTGTTCATTTTGGCTTTATCCTTTGCATTGTCCAGGTGCGTGCCGTTCACTTGGATAACGGGTGGCGGGACAGGTGCACGGCTAACTGCAGGAGTGGCTTGCAACTGGATGTGATTGTTGAGGCTGCCGCTGCTGCTGCTGCTGCTGCTGAGGCTGCTGCTCCTTTTCACAGCCTCAAATTCCTTGGGGAACTCCTTGGAGAATTGAAGAGTTATGTTCTTTTTTTGCCTTCCGCTGCTCCAAAAAGCTAGGCCACAGATAACAACCACCAGAGTCAGTATCACCACCTTCCTCTTGTAGATTCGGAATCTCATGATAGAGAATCAGCCTCTTGCAAAAAAAGGATAGAAATTCTATACAAAAAAAAAAAATAGAAACACAACCAAAATATAGTGGTGTGTTTCTCCACAGGTGAAAAGAAAAGAGGCCCAGTGAGGCTAATTGTCGGCAAAAAAAGCTCTTAATGTAAACATTAATTCTTCTTGGAATGTCATAGATGGTTCATACATATCCCATAAGGCATGTCGGCTGCAGGGAGGCAGTGTACATGAGCCACCTGGATGAGAAAAAAAAAAAAAGGAAACCTGAGTTATGAATGTTAAAATATTAATCAATACATAACACCATAGTTCAGCAAGATATAGCACATGTAGTCTGGCTGATGTTGACGACGTTGAGTCAGTTTTTCTATTACATATTTTAGCATTTAAAACTATGCGTAGAGTAGGGAGGATAGGTGAAAAGTTGTTGTTACTTTGTGTTGTTGTTTTCATATTTGTTTGCTTTTATTGTCAATCCGCCAGAGGGCTACAAATTTCAGTTAGCTTCACTAAAAACAGGCATATAAGTGTGTATTATTTGCACTACCCCAGACAAGACATTAAAATAATAGGAAAAATAGGAGAAAAAAACAAAACAAACAACAAACAAATAACAATAAGATGACATTAAATGTTTTGCACAACACGACACTTTACGTACAAAAAAAAAAAAAAACATACAAAAGTATGAGTGCGGACTAGAAAATACTAAACAAAATTCTACCATAAATAAGTAACCAATACAGAAACTGTTGTGTAAAAAGTAACTTTACATTTGTCTTCCAAAGTAAACAACCCCCATTGTTATTTTTTCATTGGAAAGTATATTTAACATTTCGGGATTTTAGGATGGCAATCTAGAGCAGGTTCGTTGGATTAATGTTCATTAGAAGACCTTTATTTTAAAGCACATAAAGACCAAAAGGCTTGTGGTGCATGCTCTAGTGCTTCCTTTCAGGGTTCGTCGAGGTTTACATGAATGAATCATAATGCCCACATTGACGATTGTGAATTACAAAGTCGAAGCGCCGTACCTTTTCTACTTTTTAAAAATACTGTCTATTATAAAAGTTACACTATAAAAGACAATATAACTACATTATAAATAATAGAGTCAACAGAAGCTGATCTTGACAGTACCAATTCATAATTTAGGTTTTTTTTTTTTTCAAAGCCTGCAAGTCATTTTTACACCAACTTTTTTGACACATTGAGGTTTTTGGATGCAGTGAACCATAAAGCAAAAAGTGCGCTGCATGTTTTCGATGCGTCTGGATTTTCGACAGCATGTTCTCCAGCGTTTGAAACGTCCCAAGTCTAAAGGGATGTAATACGGTGCACGCATGCCATAGTGACAATAATTCAAATAAAACTGCCACTCATGCGTGCTCATGTCCAAAACGCCGCAATCACACGCAGAATTTCAAGCAGTTTGTGCTTTAATAAACACCCTGCTTTAATTTTATACGGCAGATAAAACTATCCTTAGAAATGCACACACTGACCTCGATTCCATCTAAAAACGCAAACCCACTCCATGTCAAAGTACATCTTTAAAGCTAGCGTATTCATTTATGATCACAGGACGGACTACTTTTAGACAAGAGCTGGTCCAGTCATAAGCTGCGTTATTGTTGTGATGTTCTGACACATCTTCAACATCCCGGGAATTACCCAAGGATGCAGAAAAGACCCGCAGCAAGAACTGAGGAAAGTTTGTCCAGGCTCATTTTTATCCTCTCCCCATCAATTTACATTGTTCAACCGAGATCATGTGCACAGAAGGACGGTAATAGGATGAGACCAATGAATCATATTTTGAAAGAGCAAAATACAATCATAACCCATTAGTAGACTTGCTGTAAAAGCAATTATTTAATTTCAGGGAAACAGGCTTCATGTCCGCAAACTTATTCCTCCATCCCAGTTTCAATGATGGACCAACTTTACTTGGATTATTATTGAATATAACCCAAAGCTTTCTGCATTATAGTCTATCCTTAATTACATTATCGATATTGATTGGACATTTCTGCTCAGACCTGCAGAACAAACCTTCATATTTTATTGATTGCTAAATGAATGATCTGTCAGCTCTGCATATCCTGCTCTGTCTGCCTGGAGAATACAATTCAGAAAAAAAAAAAAAAAAAAAAAAAAAAAAGAACCTTAAAAAGGTACGGGTCACAACCATGGAAAACTTAACAATTTGTCAATTATTAATTGAAAAATTCTTCCAATCGTCACTTAATAATTGTGTATTTTCTTATTCGGACATCTTGAGCTTAAAGACAACATTATTTGCTCCCGTATTTATTTTTACAAATAGTCAAATTGCCTTTTTTTTTCTCCACCTCCGTCTACTACATTTTCCAATATGTCAGTTTTCTCCCACGGCTTACAGCCTGTCAGTGTCTGTTAATTAGCCGTGGCTTGTCAGTGGCACACCGAGTCAGCAGCGGCTCTCTTCGATCCTACCATTATTTATAGGCAGAGCTAACTCCGCTAGCTGGCAGTAAATTCTCCCAGAGCCACTCCAAACAACAGAAGCCGCAGGTCCAGCTTGGCTCCGTAATGACAGCGAGCATCCAGAGATGCTACTTCAACGCTAGCAACGGCTCCAGCTAGCAACTTCCACGGCAGCCAGAGCCAAGAGAAGAGCTCGTCGTCAACAACAACAACAGCAGCAGCAGCGGCAGTGTAACAAACCGAGCACAAACAACCATGTTGTCCGCACTCACCGAAAAAACTGGACTGGTGCGGTCCTTTCACTGGGAGACATTAAAACGGCGGCTTCCCGTTCTCCTCCATACCTCCCAGCGAACTGCATGGAAACGCAAATGACGGCTAGCTGTTCGAAAAGAAAAAAAAAAAATCACAAATACTGAACCGCCGCCTCCCACTGTCCCACAATGCACTAGTCCGGGGGGAAGAGGGATGGTGGTGGTGGTGGGGTGGACGAAGAGGAAAGAATAGAGTGGGGGTGTACGCCAACCGCTTTTATCCAACACGGTTATATTGTAAATATCTTCCTCTGACTGCTGCAGCTGCTGGCAGTTTCACTTAACTCCTCTTTTCTCAGAATATCATTTTAAACATCGTAAAAATATGGCCACCGAGTAATAAAACGACTATAATTACACACCAGCGCATCAAAAAATTGTTGAGGTGGTGTGAAAATTTTGCCTGTTTAAGTTTCAAACGTTTAATTTCATGTGCTTCTGAGTGTTGAAGTGACAGCCCACACAATTGAGACCTAAAGAGTTGTCTGAGGCCTTCAGAATGAAGATGAATGCTCTGTAAGGGATTTATATGCATCTCAAAAGAATGTAAAATCAACACTTCGACTGTACAGAAAATAGTCAAAAATATCCTAAGCCCAGGTCTGACCATACAAGCAAGTTTACCCTGAAAGCGGACTGCGAGATGCTAACAGAGGTCTCCATAAACTCCTAAAATGTCCTGACATACAGCAGCCTCTTGTAACGTGAAAGCGCATTCCTGTCCAATCAGAAAGAGGTTGTGCAAATTTAATTAACATTTGAAATGTATAAGCTTAGCTGTTTTATGGTCTGGGCAGGCTTTGGTACTGCAGGAAATGGCCAGCTCACTATAGAATATGAACTGAAAGAACCAGAGTCATTGGCCAACCAACATTGTTTGGCAGCGCTTACACTGTGTAAGCGCCGCTCATTAGCTGGAAATGAAAACAAGCTATTGAAAACTCATTCAGGGAGTAGCTGAGAGATGTCTGCGATCGTGCCCTGGGCACACAGACAGAATATTCTTGTGTCTTTTGCTTGGATAGGAAAAATATCTTATTACAAAAATATAGATATATATTTGAAAAAAGAAGGTAGTTCTTTCCTTCAAATTGTCTGCTATGGACTCCCAAACTAAATCTAAAGCAGTCCATCTTCTCTTAACATTTGAAGTCACACAGAATACTAAAACATCTTCTGCACACAATAACCCACATGTGCATCAGCTGAAAATGTCCCCATACATCCTGCCCAAATCTGCCACAAACAGTCCGGACCTTTGAGTGATAATGTCATATTCAATGAATCAGAATTATATTTAAAAAAATGACTTATTTCAGTAAATCAATTAATTAAGTTAAACACAATATGCAGATTAAGTACTCGCAATGCCTTTATTTCTATTAATTATGATAAATTCCTGCTGACGGCTGATAAAAATATGGAAATTAAGATTAAAATATAAAATATTTAAGGCAGAAATGTTGGTTAAGCAGGTATGTTTAATATCTGCTTAAAGGTCGCTATTTTCAAAAAGTACTTTTAATCTAACAAAGAGCCTACTGAAATTTATTGAATTTGGCTGTATGCTCTCACATTGAACTAGAAACTGTCCAACTCTTAAAGGAAAAAAGAGTTTTCCATTTGTTCGCTTTGTTTTTCTTATAAATCAGTAAGTTAGACATCAATTTCAGTCTACATAACCAAGTTATGCATGTAACCTATCCCTCTAAAGTTTTGTTTTCCTTACCAATAGGTGGAGCTAAACAACAATTAGGCAACCGGAAATACGGCGACTGAAACCGTCTTTTGCGCATGCGCGTTTCTGGCTCTTCCTTTCCGACACTCGAGCGAGAAGAGACAAGATGGGCCATCAGCAGCTCTATTGGAGTCACCCGAGAAAATTCGGTCAGGGATCCCGCTCCTGGTCAGTGACAGTCTTGTCCATTTGATTATGAACTAAAGAGTTAATTTCGGTTATATTTGTGGCTTAGTTTGGATTTTTTCTGTGTTAAAATTGCATTCAGTTCCGTACCGCATGGGCGCTAAGGCTGAGCCAATATGGCGCTCGAGCATGTAGCTTCCTACCTGTTTAGCACCACAGCCACACGTTAAACGATTTCCCAACCTGTTTACAATTTTAAGGATTCAAAACGGCAATCACCGTTATAATTTAGTATCTCGGTTGCTCGTTAGCTGCTAATTGAATGCTTCGGGTGGACCGCATCATTGTCTGTATTGACAATAGCAAGGATGCTTTGCTAAAGGAGTTCTAAATGCTAACCGGCTACTAGCAATTTTCTACCGCATTTACTGACGTATGCTAAAGAAAAATCAATGACGAAACAAGATCAATGAGTTAATTAACTCTTATTTCGTTTCAGCCGAGTGTGTTCAAACAGACATGGCCTGATCCGTAAATACGGACTCAATATGTGCCGTCAGTGCTTCAGGCAGTACGCAAAAGACATCGGCTTCGTAAAGGTGAGTAACATCTTCTTGCGACCAAACTTAAGGTCGCGAATAAATATGGCTTTTTGAGAGCATCTACTGACTTGTAAATATATAACGCAATTACAGTTTTTTGTACAATAAAAAAAAATACAGATGTTGATAGAAATAAATATATAGACTGCTGTTTAGTACTTAACTAGGCCAGTTTTCATGGGCACTTTTCTTCCACAACAATGATGCTTTCAATCATCTCACAATCCCATTTTGTTCTCTCCTCTCTTGCAGCTGGATTAGATGTGCTGTGCTGACATCCACTGGCTAACGACAGCTGGCTAACATGGAAGAAATTTAACACTTCTAATAAATGCTTTTTTTTTTGTTCAACCACATTGAGCTGTGTGGTTATTTGGTGACTAAAAATGTGCTTCTTAGAAAATATTCAAACATGGGCTTAAAAATTAAGAACTGCAAGTTATTGTCTGTTTTAAATCCAGCTGAAAATGAAGGATTTAAGAGCTGTATTCATGCATCCAGGCATGAATACAGATATGTTTAATGCTAATATATAATTTTGTTCAATTCAAGGGTGCATCAAAATGCATCCCTTTTAGACTGAAATATTTACTTATCGATCCTTACCTAGGGAACTTGGCCCCTTAAATAGTGTGTCTCTAGTGTAAACTTTAATTTTTATTTTTACAGTAATATAAAAAAAATATATAGTGTCGCTTCTGTGAGCTTAGAAATGTAGTTCCGATAAACTTTTTTAAGTTTTCTAAACGTCCCCATGGACTGGGTTAATGTTTACCTATGTAACAAGGACTTTAAGATGTACTGCTCTAAAACTCACACTTCTAAATTGTTAAATTTATTTGAAAATACAGTAAGTAGCTGCTGTATAAGTGGAAGCACAACTGTATGTATCATAAGAGGTGTTTTGGGGGAAAAAAACCTGTTTTGTCAGAATCCACTGCAGTGAATCTCATGGTTATTCCACCAAATATTGATTTCTGAACTCTTCCTGAGTTAAAACATTAGTATTGTTGATTCTAAACGAATGTGAACTTGTTGCTTTGCATTATTTGAGCTCTGAAAGCTCATATCTTTTTTGTTATTTTGACAATTTCTCATTTTCTGCAAATAAATACAACATTTTTGCTTGGAATTTCAGAGACATGTCAGTAGTTCATAAAATAAAAGAACAATGCTAATTTTTCTCAAATGTAAACCTATAAAAAGTAAAATCAGAGAAACTGATCATTTCAAGTGGTCTCAAGCTTTTCCAGAACTGTATGTATGTAACCATAAGTGCAGAAAGAGCCTGATTACATTTCTTTAAATAGCCCTTTAAAAAGTATTGCTAAGCTATTAAAAATTCTTGTGGTGCAGTTAATCAACCCATCTGTACATCTAATTGAACAAAACTGCAGGCTAATTTTGAAGCCAGCGTGCATTCACATTCAAGGACAGGGAACATACTGGGATTTTGTTCTGCTTCAAAGCTAATGCTTCCTGATAAGTCCCCTATAGGGAGGGCTAATTGGCCAATAATTCATGACTCCATTGTCCAAATCTGAATAAGCTTCCTGTCATCTGTAGTCAGGCAGGTGGGCTTTTAAAAGCGACCAAAAATAATCTTGGGTAGGATATGGTAGAAGTATTTAGCCTCTTTTTGTCTCCATTTCCAAATGGCAGGTGAAGCACTAGAGGGCAGCAACACTGCATGTTGACTTTAGAAAATATTTATGACATACTTCTATTTGGAAAACCTTAGTTGTACTTTTACTCTTTTCGATGTACAAAATTTCAATTTTAAAGCCCCTTTCTTTTTGGGAAGTGAAACATGAAGAGTCCATGAAAAACAGCACTTTGTGAAGGTCATCTATGTCTTCAGCTATGCGGTAGTTTATCAAAATCTAGACTGTTAGCTTTATATGTTAACAGGAAGGTCAAGTGATGGAAATGCAAGACTCAAGGATTATCCCAACAACCTTTAGTATCAGGGTTCAGATTGCAGTTTTTAAGATACAAGAATATGCTATGCGCTTAAAGTTTTAAGACTAGATTATGTAGTGTCCCAGTCCCAATTTATCCCAAAAGTTGGGACAAAAGCAACAGTGAGGTAACTTAACCAAGTGAGTAATAGAGTAAGAAATGCAAGAAGCCTGGTAAACCGGAGTTATATCGCCTTTAACTGACAAGAAAGCTCAAGTTGACGCTTTTAAGAACCAGTGCCTCTCTTCAGGAAAGTCTTTAAGTCACTTTGCAATTCAAAGAAACACTTTGTGTAAGCGATCTCCAGACTGTTTCATTAAACGTCCCCACATGTACAAAGCGAACACCACAGCTACATAGAAATGCTGATATCAGACAGTAGGATTATGCAATAAGTCAGTCACAAATACTAACTGAAACTGACAACAAAGGAGTCATCGCTCTATCAGATTAGAGTCTACAAATGGGACGGGGGTGCACATTGAAGTCTTCGAAGCTTTGCCTTGTTGACAGAGTGACATTTCGGATCAAATCTGGCTCCGGCATATGGATTTTATAAATGCTAAAATATGCATGAGGGAGAGTGCGGAGTCGGGAAGTTCCTTTTAAGGTGCAGCTCCCGCGGGCTGGGCTGTTGGGACAGATGGAGCTGATCACACAAGTGCTGCATGTTGCATCACATCGTGGAGGCGGATAGAAGGTGATTCTTTGATGTTCAGTTCGGCTGTACTTTTTTTAAACCAGTTGCATTAATGCCCCAGTTAAGCTGCCATCTCAGGGCTGCCACGACAGCCAACTGATGACATTTAAAAGGTGCGAAGACTCTTTGTGTCAGTTTGCCGCAGTAATTGAGTACCAAATTCTGCCTAATATTGTGTTATTGTTGCATTTCCAGCTTGTGTGGTGTACTTATGTCATCACTGTACTACTGCAGTGTGGTTTTAGCTGTCAGATTCCAAAATGAGCCAAGTATATTGTCCAAGTTTTTCAAATGAACAAAGGAAACCCAGTTGGGCAACTTCTTTCACATAAATGGTCAATACACAGCAGTTTATGGAGGACAATCGCATAAGCAGAATTTGAAGTGAAAGGCTGGTGAACTAGAAAGCTAGTCTGAACCAAAAGAAACGCAGCACTGTCTGGATTTACTTTTCTGATGACAAAACAGTAAAGCAAGAGTAACATTTGCCAGCAAAATATAAAATGAGTTACCCCAACCTGGCCTCTCAAAAATAAATTTACATTAATAGGTGACAATTTTTCAGTGGAGAAGAATAGAATGAATAATGTGGCTCCCTTCAAAGATCTGTAAATCCCATCTCTAGCTTTGAACATCTATAATAATGGTCTAATAAAGGGAACAGGAATGGCTGACAACTTTCCCCTACTGCCACAATAGAACACAGTAGAGCTCGAGAGCGAACAATTGTATTTAATTCAACAAATAGCTAAAAAATAAAAATAGTCCCTGGATAAGCCTCCAGGACCATTTTTAGTCCTCTTTGAGCAAAACCTGAGCAAGTTTTGCTCAAGTTTGGCAAAACTTGAGCAAAATTATGAGAACAATCCAGTTCCAATTCAGTAGTATTTGTTACTATATTGGTCCACAGCTTAAACTTCCAATGAAATGCATTAAAGCTTGAGACTGTAGTGAGAAAAAACGTAGCAAAAGTTCAAAGGGTGTGAATACTTTGCAAGGTGCATCAAAAACAAAAAAAAAAAACATATATAGTGAGATTAACATCATGCCATCCTTTTTAAAGAGTTTAAATTTTTAAATCACATTAACTGAAAAGAGCAGTTTACAGACCTAGACAACGAATATTATCTGGTTTTTCTGCAGCATTACTGTTTTTTTTTTTGTGTGTGTGTTTACTAACATGTATTTTTAAGAGTTTATGACCCCAGGCACTAATTTTTCCCTGCAGAATCACTCCCCGCGCCCCCACGGTCTGATTTGCGCAATGTCCATTCTTTTTTAATGAAATCTAGTTTTGCAGTAGTTAACCAGAGGCTGTTTGTGGCTAACACAAACCTCCTGTTGAGGAAAAAAGGAGACCCTTGAATCATTTACCATTGCATTTTCAAAGGACAAACAATAAAGCTTACCCTTTCACGTTAATCTTATAAAAAAAAACAACTGAATTTGAAATAGTGCATCTTGATGAAATCTTTTTTTCTGTCCGTTTCATCTTTTATACATTACAAAAAAATACATATTTTTTTACGTTTTCGAGATTATCAAACACATATTAATATCAGGAAAAGATGAAATGTTTTTAAATAAATTCTTTCAATAAGGCAGAAAAAAAACATCTATTCAGTCATACATGACAATACACCTGATTCCCTGTTAGAACATGAATTAAGCTTTGTAATTCAGGCCTGATTATTGTCAGAAATGTACAATCTGAAAACCTCTTCAACAGAACTTGTCTAAAGCATAGACTGTGCCTTAAGATTTCAAAAAGCAGCTAAATATTCTCCGATCTGCATAATCAGACGCTTTGTACTGTTACTAGAAGAGATTGCAGAAGGGCATTTTTTTGTCCAGAGGAAAAAGAGCAAGTGCTCCAGCACCCTTAGTGTCTGTCTGCGCACATCCCTGTCCACTGACTTCAAACGGGCAAGGTTTTGATGTGATGTTTTGGACTTAAATTTAATTGAGATACAGTGTTGTGATCTTAAACAGGCCGTTTATGCTTAACAACCCTCTAAAATGATTGACTTAAACCAGTTCTGCTGAGAAGAGTGGGCCACAAATCGTCATTTATGTAAAAAAATAATAATAATTGCCAGCTGTTTATCTTTTCACAGCAACTGGCGCTACAGGGAACAGCAACAGGGAAGACATAATCATTTGTGTGCAATGTAAGCCCATTTCTGGCAAAGCTTTTTTGTTTAGATTTTTTAGATGCATGTTTTTCTGACTTTCTTTTTTTTAAAACAAAAAACATTAGAAATTATATATTTTTAGATGTAGATCATGTAAAAAAATATTATTTTTTGAGTACAAAAAGACTGCTGCTCTATATCTGTGCTGGTACAAATTTTTTTTATAACTTTTATACCTGAAAGGAACACAAATGTGGACAGCTAGTTCATAGGTGTAGGTGGAAATAGCTTTAGATTGTATTCATTTTTGTTTGAAATTTTGTCTGATACAAAAGCAAAAACAAAAGTCTTTTAACACACTCTTTTGTTTCTGCTCTTTTTTCACTACACCGTAAATGAAACCATTAAAACTGAGCTTTTCCTGACAAGGGTTGCGAGTAATGTTAGTAATATGGGTTAAACCATGTATAACTGCCAACCACGGTACTTCAACACAGCTTAAGGTGTTAGGAAAATCCCATCTTATTACAGCTCTTTACTTCTGACACAATGAGTGAGCTGCATCTTTACAGACAGCCAGAGTTTGTGTGTTATGGGAGCACTTTAAGAGCAGACAGTGAGATGATAGCAGCATGAAGACCCATTTTGTTATCTGTAAGTGACACCTGTGATGCAACAGCAGTGTACGTTTGGGGGGGGGGGGACATTTTTGGTTGCACTGTTTGACTCTGTGAGTGCCCAATCTCTGGTGAGAAAGAATTCAAAGAAGATTGTGATTACATCTTCGCACTGAAGGCAGACCTCAACAAAAATGCAAGTCCAAATCAAATCACTGTTGTGTGGTGGCTTGGGACCAAAAGCCTCATTGACGCTCTGGCTGACTGACTGCCAGGTACAATGCCCAGGTCTCCCCGCTTCGTCTCCTGGATTATGACGAAAAGAGCAGAACTGAAAATGTTACAGCGAGCTGTTGGCATGGAAACATTCCACTGAGTTTTACCGGCTTCTGACTGTTAGGGCAAGAGGCACTTCTCGCTGCCAGGTTCTTCAGAAAGGCTCCAGGCAAACATGCTGCTCATTCGTTGAATCCTAACTGAGTGCAATTATTGTTGACCCAGGGACGGCGAAGAAAAGGAATGTTTTAGGATTTTATTATTGTTATTATTTCTTTTCAAGGAAAATGGTTCAGTTGCTGGAGGATGGAAGAACACACAGAAAGTTTAATTGAAATAAAGGAACCAACAGTGCAGGCAGGAACAGTTCAGTCTCACAGTGGAATTATGCAGTAGCACAGGGGCTATGGAGCAAGCAGCTGAATTTTATAAGCATGACCGACTGACTCTGTCATAAAAGAGTCCACACAAATGGAGGGAAAAAAAAGATTTTCTTTGGTTATAGCTGACACCTGATCACATCAGGAAACCCACTGACTGGTGCCAGTAATGATGGTTAATTTTAAATTAAGTGAGCTTTTTGCCTAGCAGGCATGCTTTGCCAAGACTTTTATTTGAACCGAACTACCGTCAGTGTTTCCAGCTACTGTGAAAAAAATCAATTACGCTAGGATGTTATTTTTTATTTTTGTTCAAAAAAGGCCGACATCCATTCAGTTTTTGTCTCTCGTGAATCAGCAGGCGCACCGGATACACAGGGTTTGCTGTTTGAAATGGTTTAGAAGTGGTACTTTTTTCCTTTTGACTTCTGATTTCAGATCTGAACCAAACTATCCTCTCTAGTTCGAGAACATTGGGAGCTGCCCGACACATCCCACTCCGCTGTCGTTTGCGTAAAATGGAACTTTTCATGGTGACAGCTCAAACACGTGATGTGAAAAGGGCCTGATGTCGAAGATGTCACTCTGCAGCTGATTAGATTCAAGAAAATTAGAGCAGTCTATCAACAAATGTAACTAAATATATGCAATATTTTTTTCTCACTTATGTCAAAATGCGGAAGTATTTGTTTTTGAAACGTTCCAATAGATATAGTTCTACTTGCTTTCTGTTAAGCAAGATATTCCTCCAAAGATTTTATGTTGTACCTCTTTTTTGACCGAGAATGACTCAAAAAAAACCTTTTGCTTTTGAATTTTGCTCGACTTTTAGTTCAATGCAGACAGAAGGTCTTATCACAAAACTGTTCAATCTGAGCTCAGAAACTCAAGTCTCTCTCTTGAGCTTTCTTGGGTCGATAATAAATCACCAATCAAGCTGGGGATATCATAGACACACATGTGAGCTTATAAAAAACGAAGCTGGCACCACGGAACTGACGGAGGCACAGAGTGGACCTCACCAGGGTCAGCGTACAGTAGAGCGTTACAAAGAAAAGTCATGATTAATGATTAATGGATGGCGTCTGACACCTTTTTATATATTTTCTGGTAAAATCTCCACTGAAGAAACTACCCTTGGTTAAAGTCACTGTACTTCAATGCAACCAGTCTAATGTGTGGTAATGGTACCAATTATATACCCGGTGTGTTTTAGAGTTTGCTTTTTTTTTTTACATTTCGCCAGTAAGCTGGTTGCACAAATCATCTCTAATGATCTGTAATGTCCATCCCCAAAGGTGCAAAGGCATTGCACCCTTACATAAATCAGGGCTGTAACTACAGCAAAAAACTTGTATCTGAGTATTTTGTGAAAAAGGACTTAGAAAATGCCTTAAGGAAAATATTGTAGTAGAAACAACTTTGGTACCAAAACAAAGATTAAACACATTCAGGTGCCTACCTTGGCTCTCACCGGAATTACATGACACCCAACCACCAAAGAGTTAACTCCTGGACATTCCTCCCTGCAGGTTGTGCGTTTGCTAGCAACTTGTCAGCAAGTTCCCACTTGAGACTTGACTTCAGGAGTATTCCCTGGCCTCTTGTTCTACACTTTGTGTTTTACGATTAAGTCTTACATTTTACCCAGTTGCTAACATTTGGCAGTGATGTATGCTATATTTCAGCGCTACGACGTATCCCGAACATTGCCTGTGCTTGGGGCCATGTATTTTTGGCCAAAGTTTGACTGAATATAGCCCTTCTGGCCTGGGAATGCCTGGAGAGTGCTGCTGGGGGAAGGAGGTATTGTCTGGGTTTCCCAATAGAATTTGTTCCCCCCGTGATCCGATCTCAGACATTCAGAATGAAATGTGTGGATAAATATGAAGAAATCTGATTTCTCACATGTAAAGTTTAAGCCTTAATAATTAATTGAAATGCATGCTACCTAGCCCTTCTAATTGGAAACACTGCCATCGTTCTGCGAGGAATCCTGATCAATGTTAGAACAGCATAATGGCCAAGACATGCTGGTAATGTCAATTCCAGCTTCAACTTCTCAGGTTAAGGAAGCATACAATTAAACAAAGCCACTACAAAAACACCAAGAAATGTCAGCAAACATAAAAGACTCAGACAAGAGAACACTAGCAGGTACCGTATTGCCAAAAAGTTTGATATAATGAACCAGTAAGGACTGGACGAGAAACAAGGCACCCCTTTTGTTGTGGATTGTTGCTCGGGGTGATTGCAAATCAGCAAATGGTTGCATCCCTAGCTCAAGACAAATTAACTCCCAAACAAAAGAAGGACGAACTAAAAATCCACAAAGGAAGCGTAAAGAATTTCAGAGAGGCTCAGCCAGAACAATTCATCTCACAGCGGTGCGACAGAGATTCTCAGCTATAACAACTTTGCTATTACACCAGATTCCTAAAAGCAGCACAATGAGACGGAAAAACTGCCATGGGGGGAAAATAACTGTAAACACTTAAATCATGCAGCTGTAACGCAAGTAACAGAAAAGGTCAAACAAGCAGGGCTGTGAATCCAAATGACCTCTCTGTGTTTAGAGTTCACGCCTTCAGCATGAACAGGCCGGAGAGCAGCATTATCGACCCATGAGCTTCAAAGGCTGTCGAGTAAACATGAAATGAAACACTAATTATAAACACCCAGGATAACTGGAGAGTTTCACACCTCTCACCACTTTCCAAGTTAGGTGGAGGCACAGAGTCGCAAGAAAATGCCTGTGCTTACTAGATGCGGGGCTCGATTTGAAATTCCTATTTCCTCTCAGTCGGGCAGACAGAAAAAGTGAAAGTCTAAAGCTACCTGTGAGGGCAGCGTTGTCCCGTAGTTGAAGACAGAAGAAACAGAGCGAGCAGGCATGCAGAAAGCTTTTAGACCGAACTTGATCAGACAGACACGTCTGCCTACGTCTAATTGAACCCACCATGCTACTGAAGCAGAGATTATGACTGGAGCAGAAAAGAGAAGCAGCACTAATCCTGGCACAGAGGGAAAGCTGCTTTCATGTACCTAAAGAGAACATAAAAATCAAAGAGTTAACACCAGTAATGTTCTAACAGATTTCCCTGGTCTTAGTTATTTCTCATCTCTTCGTGTATCTGGTGTATCTATCCGTGTTATATTGCGTCTGCGGTATCGAGCCTCGCGATTTTGGTATGACAGTGAAGCTGATCCTTACAAACGGCGCTTCCGGAAATCATTCACATCACTACACGTTTTCCACATTTTCTTACGTTGGGGCTTTATTCCAATTTTTTTTAAATGAATCTCTTTCTTCAAAATTCCACACTCAACTACACCATTATGACAATGTGGAAATTGTTTTTTGAGTACAAATTCATTAAAAATAAAAAACAAACAAAAAAAAATCCTATCTATGCAAGTATTCACTGCCTTTGCCAATGAAGCTCGGAATCGACATTCCATGCTGACAACACGGTCACAGTATCACTAGAGCAGCACAATGTCCTATTTGTTGGGCGAACCTCTCAATAGCTACCTTTTTAGCTCCCATACTATGGAGAATTTCCGAAGCATCGCGATAAACAAGTCGCATCACCAGTACACACACAGTGACAAATCTGAATGGGTACCTTCCAACTTCCGGTCAAAGCGGAAACTTCAGTTCACTGTGGTGACTTGCAGGAAACTTGCAGGGGTCAGTGTCCATTTCAGCATTTGAACGACTTGAGATTTGTAGCCAAGCAGAGCGCAGTGCTCAGGGGCAGCTGGGGGAAGAAAATAAAAAAAAAAGTTCCCTCATAAATGGAAAAAAGACCAAATAGTGGCATTTAACAGTCTGAAGAGAAATGGTGTCACACAGACCCTCATCTTTCAGTCCTCCTCGGGCTAAAAGAATGTGATGTTCCCTACGTATTGTAATTTATTTCTCACACAGGTCACCGCTCCGCAGCCGCACCACATACTTTATTTTAGAGGGTGGTCTCTTGCTATCATCTCTTGTCACAGTCATGCACCAGTGCAATATAAAATTTACCTGGCTGTACGGGGTTTATTCAGACTTAACACCTTTAAGTGACCAGATATAACTGCGGGCCTTTATGAAAATACCTGCCAACAACCGTGTCTGTCCGACTCTATTATACACCGGTTTAAATATGAACCTTTAAATTCACTGTCAGACTTTCACACCCAAATATCAGAATCTCTGTGACAGGCTGCCTGGACTGAATTTCTTGCAGGATATGCACAATTATAGTAAAGCGAGTTTTAAAAATAACCTGTACACACTTGATGAAGACATGATCAGGATGTTTGAATTCCTTTTATTTATTTTGCAAATGCAGCATGTAAACATTTGGCGAGTGCCTGTCTGCAGAGATGCTCCCTCTGAGTTATTGTGAATTCCTGAATTGTTTGAGAAGATAAACAGATGTTCGAGATGATGAGGGAACAGCTGCATCCCGCTGCTCTGATTAGCAGCTGCTAATTCTTTCTACTGCGCCTCCAGTTGCGAGGTGTCTGTCTTCTCCGTGCAGGCGTCAAACCCTGCAGCCGAACTGGCGTAGCTGTCACAGTTCCACCTTAAATCCGGGAGGGGAAAATGAACTGTCACAAGTGTTTGATCGGTAGAAGTGGCCGGTAAGACTTGTTGATCTTGCACCTTGATTTTATTTTTATAATTTTAAATACTTGAGTGAGAGAAATGTGTATAATTTTTTTAAAGAACAGGACAAGAAATGGAACAACCCTGCAGGATCAGAGAGAAAGCTTGGTGGGGAGGGGGGTTTGGGGGAAAGGGAAACCGGGGTGGGCTGCTTTTTTTATTAACCCCCTCCCCATGCCTCAAATAACAATTTTGCCTCTGGCTAAAACACTCAGAGTCTCTGCAGACAATCCAACAGGTCAGAAAATGACGAACAATAAATATGACACACAGTTCTTATGCCATCACTACAGGCAGTCATACCCCCCTCCCCTCCCCAACCCCCAAGAGTCAGATTAAGGATGGTGTGGGGCAGATGCATGCATTTTGTGCATTTGAGTCACTCAGCTTCCATTGTTTCCCACATGCTCTACTTTCAGAAACAAACAACAAACCGCTGCTTCTTGACATGAAGAGGCACATTCAAGCCGGGGTATGTCTGCATGTTTTTAAGGTTGATGATCTTTGTCCCGGGATAGAAAACATGGCTAGTTGGCACTCGGGGCTGCATTCGAAATGCAGATCTACAACAGCTCACTGCAGTGTGCTTTACAAAGCACAAACATTTACATATATCCTTGCTAAAGTGTTCAAAAACCGTGTTTAACTATAATGTTGTGATTTTCTTTAATAGACCAACACATGGCAGTACATTGTGAGGTAAAATGAAAATGACACATTTATTTTTAGTTTTTCTGCAAATGAAATCTGAGAGGTTTAATTGACAACATTCATGAACAAACTTTATGAAGGCAAAGCAAAAGTAAGTTATGGTACTGTTAAAGTTGAGTTAGGTTATAAAACACTGTCTTAGTCTTTGGACATCTCATTGTCATTATACCACATTATACCAACCCCACTATAGGACATGATGATGGCATTGTCATGCTGTGGAGATGTGTTTTTTTTTGTAGGGGGCTGAGATGCTGGGAAGATGGAAGAAGTTTAATGTAGGGAAGAAAACCTGTCCGGCTTGAGTGTGGGGTGGATGTTCACTTTCCACCGGGACAGCAAACGTCCACGTAGAGGCACAAGGACATGTTTTTGGTCAAAGACTTGGAAATTGCAATATGATAGATTATGTCTTTCTACTCTGGCTGAGGTTGTACTATTCAGTCTGAAAAAAATTCAATTTAAATCTGCAAATGTGCAAAACCGGTTGAAATACATGTGCAGCATTAAATGCAACAATGGGTAATTCTACGTAGAACTGACTGGGACAGTGAACAAAAATAGCATGCCACATTTTTCATATTTCCACATATATATATATATATATATATATATATGTAAACAAAAAACAAAGTAAAAAAAGTTCCCTTTCTTTCAACACGGTTATTTAATCTTTTCTTTTGGTTAATCAAATAAAATCCCAATACACTATAAGAAAATTTGTGAAAATATATGTCAAACTGTGAGGGATGTTAATACTTTTGCACAACATTGTAGATGCCAAATCTCGCTTAAATTGTGGTCTCTATTGTACAGATTAGTTCTCGTAAAGAACAAGACTTTCTTTCAGCAATATATAATATTTCACACTAAAGTACTTTATATGATCTGCAGTTCATGATCTCCACAACCTTTGAACCCTCAACTCACTTTTTCTTTCCAGATATTACTTAACATACGTTTTTGCTGCCTGGAGCTATACATTGTCTTTCTCCACTAAGTTCATTGTCTGCCACCTTATCCAAACTGCACACGCTCAGCTGCGTGCTATCTGCTGTCCTGCGATCCTCTCCAGATTAATTGATTCCGCCCCGTCTGCCCACCAGAGGATCCGATACCAGTTAACATGATGCAGAGTCCACATATTTGCAGGCCACAAGCTATCAGCAGGCCGCACACTGGATGTGAGTGACTGAAAGTGATAGCGATCAGTTAGAGCCAGGCTACGATTGATCAGGTATGTGTGTATAAACAGATAGTGAGATCAATGGAGACAGGCAGGCCAATGGAAAGTCCACGTGTTTATATAAGCACCGGTGAGTGACACCAGATGTTAAGAGGTGTTATAGATTAACGCTAAAGCCTCCACTTTAGCTCCTCTAATTAGAAAAAAAAAAATTCTGGAGTGTCTGGAAATTGTAACATCGAAAATATGTATCATGTTAAAATAAAAATAAAATTGCAATATCTCCTTGGGCTGCCGCCTTATCGTGGTGGAGGGCTTTGAGTGTCCCAATGATCCCATGAGCTATGCTGTCTGGGATTTATGCCCCTGGTAGGGTCACCCAAGCGGTTCGCAGCTGAGTGTGAAGCGGCCGGGATGAGGATCAGTGCCTCCAAATCCGAGGCCATGGTCCTGAGCCGGAAATGGGTAGAGTGCCTTCTCGGGGTCTGGGAGGGTGGGGGGTGTCCTGCCCCAAGTGGAGGAGTTTAAGTATCTCGGGATCTTGTTCACGAATGGGGGAAGAAGGGAGCGGGAGATCGACAGGCGGATTGGCGCAGCGTCTGCTGTGAAGCAGGCGTTGTACTGGTCCGTTGTGGTGAAGAGAGAGCTGAGTCAAAAAGCGAAGCTCTCGATTTACCGGTCGATCTACGTTCCTACCCTCATCTATGG
>CAEGAE010047235.1:0-44387 GCA_903067095.1 Girardinus metallicus
AAATCCAAAAATAAACATGTAACTCTGCAGGACTGTTTGTGTTGCCCTTTGTGTGGGAAACGTTTGGGGGTTTTATGGTGTTGGATCCTCATACATATAGTTGAGCTGGTCCTGCCAGTACGGTAGTTATAATTCTATACAGATTTTAGTAAAACGAACTTAAAACAATAAGTGAACATCAATGGAAAATTTAAAATATTTTGAAGGGATGATGAAAAATTTACTACTTTTTACTACCTTTAGTTACTGGCCTGCATTTTTACTACCTTTTACTGGCCTTAATTTTAGCTCATTTAATTTACTACCTTTTACCAACATGCAGAAACCCTGTGAAATGATGGGTAATTTTTGTCTTACAATTAGTTCACATAATTTCCATGGTGTGAGCTGATATTTGTCTGCAAAACAGAGGAGAAAAGACACTGAATTTTATGTCATTTTCAAGGAAATGATTTCAATCAAGTTCAGTAAAATGGAGCTTTTTTTCTCAACTTATTGCTCAAATTCCAAAGGCCAACAATGGTGAAGGTATATGGTGTCTTCTCTGCAGGCGCACTGACTGAGTTGCCTGGTGTTTAATTTGTGTGTAGGTTCTGCCCACTCAGCTTAATAATGACGTGTATCTGCTCCTGCATATCACTCCCACAGTGATGCTGGAAACTCTCATCCACTTGAGAACTTAGTCCACCCACCTTCACCTTCACTCTGCCCATCAACCACTTCATTGTATGCTTTATTCAATCCAGTGCTCCCAAACCAATTCAAGTACATCTTCAACCTAAAAATATAGATTGAAGACCTAAAAGCATCGATTAATCTTTTATGTTATGTGCTCTACCGCAAGCATTGAAGTTTCTGCTACATTTCTGACTAATACTTGTTAACAGCTCAGTCCAACACGGATAAATGAGCCACATAAATGAAAAAAAAAAAAGCTTTTGCTCCAATATGATTTTCTTTAAATTCACTGTTTTATATTTATTCTCATCCATTTCATGCTGCTTCAGCTGCAGGGCAACAACTCAGTAGGTGTGATGAAAAAGATGAGGACCATTTCCTCTCAAGTTAAGAAATAAGATGATGAAACAAAAGAGGAGAGAAGGAAGGAGTTTATGCTTTGTGAAGCTACTTATTTTACAATAAACTAAAGCTAAAACACATAAGCTATTTTTTTTCCCTCTCAGTCATAGAAAGACTGTGATAGCAGATATGTACAAATGCTAGAGCAAGAAACCTTAAACTTACTCTAAATACAGTTTATCGGTTCAATTGGGGACCAAAATTGCAATATTTTGTAACATTTTCAGATGTTACAGATGTTTGGTGAGTTTGGTGTCAAACTCACCAAACCCTTTGAAAAGCCTGTTCACCCCCCGCCTGTGTTGGCGCTGCACCAAGAGCCACTGAAGGAAATTACACAAAGACCTTCTTCACAAAATGCATACAAAATAGAATGGCATCAGATTTTAGTGGTTGCAAGATTTCTCTTTCGTCTTTGGCAAAACACCAAGAGCCATTTATCCTGCTAGAGCCATACTTGCGAGTTTGTTTTGGTTGTATTTACCCAGAATGCACTGTGCAATAGTTCCTTTCCTGCTTTTGAAGCAGTCTCAGGTCCACTTGGCGTTCACATATGTATTTGAATGGTACCAGAGTTCACTTCAGCCAAACTCAGACCCACTTTTTAGGCAGAGCAAAGTTTGCTTTTTTTTGGTCTCGCATAGTCTGAAATGGAAATGCACTGGAATTCACCACAATAACATAAAAAAGCAGCCAAAGTTGGACAGAAAACTGATAGAATGTGATAAAGCCAGGAGAACTATTGATCAAAACCACCAAATAATAAAAGTAATGTCTGTCTGCAAGAAAAGTGCAAAGAAATGAGAAATAAAATGTACAGGATCTGATGTGAACTTTGTGTTATGGCAAACATAAAACCAATGTTTGTCTACTTCATTAGGTCGTGCTCCAGACATGAGTCTCTGATGCTGAGTGTTTCCTTCCCCATAAGGAGAGCTACAGCTGAGCTAAGCAAGAACACAAACAAATGCGAACCATCAGGTATCCTCAGAGTCAAATATAAACAGATGCAATAATTATAATATTAATGTTCTGAAACACCGCTCTGCAGCAAGGTTATAATTACACAACATAATGCAGGAAGTGGTTACTAATTAGCCAGTCAGAATATAAAACTTTGAAAAACATTGCTATTATCCATGTGTCACTGGTGAGGCGACAAAACGAATGTGTCAATTAAAGACATGGGACAGGGTACGATGAGCTAACGGATTTTCACCATGATGATGGAAGTGACAGCACTGGAAAAACGAAACAGCAGCTAGCTGCTGAACTCATAATATAAAGCCCTTTCCCACCCTCTCCCTGCATAACCCCAGTACATTATTTAATATCTAAGGTAATAGGAAAGAGGACAGGAAATTATGCATCCTGCAGTCTCCATGAAACGGGCCCATGATGAATATCTTGTTCTCACATCTACTCTGATAACGCCACACTTGTCCCTAGATTTATTATGCAAGAGTTCAAAGCTGGAGCTTAACTCCAGAGTTCAAACCGATTAAGCTGCCGTCGTGAGACAAACTGTATTATTATTCTGCAGTAACCTCGCCAACAGCAGCAGGGTCACATCATCACTGTACGCTCCCAGGTTCCACGCTGATAGTTTGTTTAAAGAATGAAAGTTAGAAAAGGTTAGCATATTTAAAAAACTGACAAATCATATCAGTTCAAAGAAAAAGTAGATGGTACTTTAGGAGCAGGTTCAAATAAAGTTTAGTACTTAAAAAAATGATTTGACTGTTATCAGAAAATAGCTAAGATATTAGCAGGTCAAAGCTCTTCTCAGTGCACTTTGTGCACATGTTGAGGTTGGGCACCAATGCAATACTTCACCTAGTGGAGCTCTTTACAGTAGGTGTGGTAAAGAACTGGCACTGCAAATTTGTTCTGCTGACTATAGTGGGGCCTCCGATTCATTCTAGGAAACATGGTTTCCTAGAATGAAACAAAAAAAATTGTGGATTTGTGTTGAGCATTTCTAAAATATTCAAACTAAAAGGCAGCATGGGAAGGCAAAATGCATAGATGCACTGCTGAAACTTCCATCAGTGGAATCGATATATATAGCGGACAGTATTTATCAAGTTTTAACTGCACTGTAAAAGATTTTCAAAAGCTTCTTTGAGGTTGGAAATAGTCTCATTCTATTCTGTGTATCCTAAATGAGACCTGCAGGACGAGTCTCAAAAGCTGCGACTTACCGCCACGCCTGTATGTTCCTGTTTAGTTTATGAAGTACACACACACTTCCAAATGGATTCGAGAAAATCCATTTGGTCCTCTGCAGAAACAGGCTGGTGCTTTTATTTCTGAGCAGATCATTATTTGTCTAACAGTCAACAGACTTGGCAAACAAATGACTCAGTGGTTTGTGAGCATGAGCAGATGTCTGTGTGCAAAGTAAGAGATATGAAAAAAGAAGACATGGTCCAGTAAAAATACAAACATTAGCGTCAGATCCCAACAAGGGCAGCTGTGCTAATGAGAGTCTGTGTGGGCATGTCTGGGTGTTTTGCATTCCATGTGTACCTTTGTCGCTGAAGTCGTCGACGAGGATGATTTCTGCAATGAGCTCTGGAGGAGAACGGTTGAGCACGCTGTGAACGGTCCTAAGCAGAGATGACCAGCCCTCGTTATGAAATGGGATGATGATGCTGGTGTTGGGCAGCTTCTCTGAGTACAACTTCTTTTTGCAGCTGCAAACACACACAAAACATAGACAAAGATGTGTTAAAGATGTTGGCATGTATCAAGATATTTTGTACAAATTCTTGGTTTTTAAGGACATGTAGACAGCAGTCGACAAGATTCATACCAAGATGCAGAGTGTTCTGAACGTTGTGTTGCTGTCATGGTTGACACGACGCTTCAATGTCAAACAGGCCTGGGAACATATCTATGGAGTCACAGACATGGGTGTAGTCCAGATTTTTTTGCAAGAAAATCAGAAACTGCTCTAACTACCAACGATCCCATTTCTCAGTCCTGCCTCTACTTTACTACTCGAGTGTTTAACATTACATCTGTGACTGATTTCAGAATCTCCGATCAGCATGGCTTTTGTAACGTGGGTTTAGTCCTGAGTTCTAGAAGAGCAAACCATATTTTCATCCTTGCAGAATTGCTAAGGGAGTCATACATTTTTCTGAGTCTTAAGAAGATTTATGTCCATTTTCTTCTCCACAGGGAAATCTTGTGGGGTGTGGCATGTATGTACCAAGTTCCAGGGTTGGTTTAAGGTCTTTCCAGTCCATGTATATTCAAAGCAAAAGCTGTGTTAAATTCTAGGCAGTAGTTTAAGCTTGTTCTCAGGACTGGAGAGGTGTGCAGCTAGGTTTGAAGCGGCCAGGGTGAGAGTTAGTAAGCTTGAGGACATAATTCTCCAATGGCAAAGGTTCCCTCTACGTTGAGGGTCAGTTTGTGCTTCAAGCGAAACAGTTCAAATATCTCAATATCTAGTTCATGAGTGGTGAAGTAGATATTGAGTGAGTGATGGATAGACTGGCTGGGGCACCACTGCAGTCTGTCATAGGGAAGAAAAAGTTGAGGCAAAAGCTAGCTGGTGATTTCCCAGTCCATATTCTGACTCCATCCTTTGGATCATCAGATATGGGTGATTAGCAGAAAAACAAGATGCCAGGTACAATTGGCTTCCTCCAAAAGGTGGCTGATCTCAGCTTTACAGAGAAGATGACATAGCTACTCTTGGATGACAGAGCCTAAGCTACTGCTTCTCCAGAGGGAAAAGAGTTAACTGTGTATAGAGCTTTAAGCCTGAGATGGTCAATATGGCCTGAGATGTTTTGCTTACAGCTAACTGACAGCTGTAAGCAAAATTCAGGTAGAAATGCTTGAAATAAATCATGCTTTGTGTAATGAATCCATGAGTTTCATTGTTGAAATAAATAAAATAAATTTATTTGGTGATAATATTTTATCAATTTCTAGTATTACATAGCATCACTTCAGGAGGAGGGTTCATTTGAACGGTCATATTTAAAACTCCAGGGATAGTTTTTCACTTTTTGACAATTTGATTTGAAACCAAAGCAAAAAACATCCGAGCTTCAAGATTAGCAAAGAAACAACAAGAACTCACATTTGGCCGCAACATCTAATGCTCCAGCTCAATGAAGTGGAGCCACATTTTTTCCAGCAATAAAATGTCTTACAAACTCCTCTTGCTTTGATTTTAATAGCTAAATACTCGGACACGTAGCCAACACGAAATATAAGTTTGGTTTTTCCTCCACTGCCATTCCAAAACCTCTGTTTGCTAATTGGTCCGGCTGATACTCAGCCAGAGAAATCCAGCTCAATGGGAGAAATCCCAGACAGAGCACTGAAGGGAGAAGACAATAGAGTGGAATTGCATAGGTAGGCAATGGCCAGGCTATAATAAACGTGTGGGACACAACATTTCCATGTCATTACTACTTTTTATATTATTTTTAGGTCATTATTGCCGTATCTGAAACGCTAACTGACAGAGAAAAAGAAGCCTTCTCCTTCCTGTGACACTGGCCTTTACCTAATTGTATAGCTGTGCTCTGCAGCAGTCCAACCTGAACAATGTGTTGCTCTTTTAATAGGATGTAATGAAGCATACCACCTGCTGCTTTGCCCTTCAGTTGCTTTCTCTTTTCTCTTCCCTCTCTGTACGCTCTCTGTGAGATCAGAAAGGGAATCTGCAGAGACTGTAATTACCTCGGAGACTCAGGCTTGTCTGGCTCTCTCTGCGTCTCTCCATCGCATCATTCTTGTAGCGAGCACGAGCGAGACAATGAATGAAAGCTGTAGGAAGGACCCGGGCCCGTGGAGAACCCAGGTGGCACACGGTTGTCAGACACCTGTCACTCCCCTGTCGCTTCGACTGGTCTAACTGATGCCAACATCCAGATTGTCGGTCCAAGAACCTGACAATAACGTGGTTCTATTGAAAAGATTTAAGCCCCAAACCATTTCTGTTGAGCCTGATTTTCATTTAAATCTTGCCAGGACAAACAAAGCAAAAACCACTCTTTAGAGAGTGATGACATGTCTTGGCACAAGACGGTTTCACAAAGTGAAAACGTTAAAATTCAACCAAAATGAAGGCATATTGTTTGCCAGGATGTTTAAGCATTTATTGGATATGTTTCAGTCACGCTCTTCAGAGTTTTACTGCAGTAAAATAAATCAATAAAAACTGCTTAATCCACCTTGAGTTTGCAAAGTTGAATTGCAACTTTTTGACAGCTATATTGTGGGAGCAATAACATGATCTGTTTGATAGAGTGCACTTCAGTGATGCCACCCTGGCGGAGACTGCGGCGCGTGGAACGGAAAGCATGTTTGATGTAAAAAAGAATCCACATAAGGTCACAGGATCTGGGAGATTTATAAGTCTGAGGGATAAAAATGAGAGAGAGCATAAAACGTAAAGAGGGACCTTGAGAGTGAAAGCGTTTAAAACTGCTTTCCACATGAAAGTGACAGTGGAGGTCAGAAAGAAGCACCTGTCAGGTAGAGGAAGGCGCTGAAGGCTGATCTGAGACGAAGCGGGTCAGCGGGTCTGGAGATGTTTAGACGGCTGTATTTATAGTGTTTCTGGTCTATTTTTTTAGTACTTCTCTTCTGATAAGTCACAGGTCTGTGGGAACAAACTCACCTGTCTGTACTGCAATCACATGACCATATGGGACCTAAGCAGGATCAGTTTTTAAATGCATCACCCTGCTCAAGTTTGGAAGAGCCTACTGTGAATCAGAGATGCAGTTAAAATGGGCTGGGAGCCACAATCTGCCACTTTTCATTTGGAACTGCTAATTTATCTGGACTGAATGTATCCTGACAGGCCCTGATCAGTGATTGCCTGTCGGTAAACTAAATATTTTTTCCTGATTAGCAAACCTACCCCATAGAAATGTCAGCAGTTCACACTGAGAGCAAGTGTTGTCCTTCAACAACTCTGTGTTGAAGGAGGAAGCCTTAAAGTTAGCCACATTAAGATTTTTTAAAACAAAGTAAAGTAAAGCACAAAAGGGAAAGCTGGAGAACATTGAGAAAAACATGTTAATTCTATGGAGGCACAAAGTGCTGTCTAAACATTCAGCCAAACGTATCACAAGGTGATCAGTTATATGCTTTGAGGTTAATGCTGTCTGTCATGGAAGATGGTGGATTGGCTAATGTTTGCAGTCATGTGGAAATCTCAAAGTTATGGAACTGGTCTACTAACCAGAGTTAATACACAGACACCGAGTAAGCAGTAGTGTTCATATATTAATCCATCCATTATCTTCTACCTAATCAGGGAAGATAATTACCTCGTGTGTGACCAGTACAATATTTTTTACTCATTCATTTGTTTTTATTTAACCAGGTGAGTTAATAAGAACATTTTCTTATTTACAGTAACGACATGGCAATATAATAAAAAGCAAATAAATAAGACCTTCAACCCAGAGAGCAATTATAAAACTTCTATATTTCCAATAGATGCATCTATATTTTATGATTACCTGCCCTTGTTGCTCCTTTGCAATAAATTTATTTTATACTCAGACACTTGTGTTTAATAGCATACCTTTATTTATTTTTATTTTTTAGAAAATCAACAACAACCTGCACCAACTGAACTAAGAGTGTTTATGTTTTCAATGCAGCGGATAACTTCAGCAGGTGATTAATTTCTCCCCTCTCTGGTAGATAGAGTGACAATGTGTGAAGTAAACTGCTGTGGTCTTTGGCTGGAATGAAAACCTGCAGACGCTTGGCCCTCCGTGGCCCATTTCAGCCCTGATTCAGATAAAACTGCACACACTGGCCCAAGGTGTAATTCTTTTTGTTGAGAAATGATTTTTTTTTTTTTTTTTTTGTGCTTGGGGTAAGGTGAGGTGTACGTCTTAAAAAGAGGTGGGTTCTTTTGTGCTGTCACCATTTTACAGGCTGATATGGCAGACTAAGATAAGGTGGAAATCATTAACAAGACCTCATTTGTTGGAAAGCTCAGTTTTAACATCTTCAGGGAAATTAAATGTGAACAAGAACGTTAGCTAAATAAAAAACTTTTAGAAACTTCTGAAAATTGGTTCTTTGTATCCAGAAAGAGAGGAGGTTTTGTTACTTAGTGCTGCTTGGGACAACATTTAATGGTTTGTGTTTGTTTTTCACTGTAAATATTTAATGACAATTTTTAATTTTAAATCAAAATTTCTGGAGGAATAAAGAAATATGCAATAGTTCTTTCAGAAAAATTCAAGTCAGAGTTTTGTAAAAGTCCAAACATCCAAGATTAATTTATATCTACAAACATCTGATAGCTAGACGTCATACTGCAGCACTAAGTCAGATAAACCCCAGTGACTTGCAAACTATGATATTAAATAAGAAAATCTGATTGGAAACAACATTTGGTCACAACGTTTTGCACAAGAAAAATGTTAAACTTCCTGTTGTCTACGGTGGTGCTCAACTCACTTGGGGTGCCGTATGTCGGGGACAGAGCGATTCAGGGAGATCCTGTCGCTGACGTAGATGTTGAAGCCGTTCTCCCTGTAGGCCTGGTCCACCCTGTCAGCATCCGTCAGCGGGAACGGCTTCCCCTGCTCACCATTTCCTAAAACATATACACACACCGTTACGTCACAAACACAATGGCAGATAAAACCCTCAAACTGCAGTTGTTGCTGTTTTCTTTCCTTTAGGGAGAAAATAAATTGAACTTAAAGACAAAAAAGGTTGTTTTATTGTTTTCTAAAATTATTGTAGCTACTTTTTCGTTCCTCAAAGGGTAGACAAAGACAAGGTCAAAACCTATATATTGTGTGATATTGTGTTGATGCAAAAGAGCTTTATAAAATTTCCCTAAAGAGGAAAACAGGTTCCAATATTTAGGGACTATTTAAAACCTACAGGACAGCAAAGAAAAGCAAAAAAGGTAACATTATTAGATTAAATACTTTTGGAGTCAGGAGTTTGGCCAATACTTGCGTCGGAAACTGATTTCATCTACCACCACAAAGGTCAATTTTTCCCCTGCCATTAGAGAGGCTGACAAATATATCCAAATGTATGACTTTTCAGACAAAAACAATAGTCAAAGATTCTGGATGCCCAGAGACCTTAATCAAGCTAAGTCATCTAGCAGTATGACCTATTAAGCAGAAATTACTCTATTTTCCCTAAACATAAAAAAGATAACTTTTAGTCTTTATGGCTCACTTCAGGTATGAAACTATTTCAGCTCATTCACAAGCTAATTTCCCAGTTGGTGATTGTGGTCGATGGTGTAAACTATATTTTGACGTTAGATTTACATCACAGCAAGAACAGGACATGGTGTGCATAAGAGAAACATGAGGAGGGACCAAGAGATGGTTTGAACCAACCAGATCGAGCGGCATCTCTTCTGATCGTCTCATAGTCATGCCAGTCTTTCCGTCGTACACCATCGCGTCCCACTCTGGCGTCCTTCCCCACCCTGTTCACCCCCTGCGAAGAAAAATACTCACAATTAGGGCTAATAGAGCATCAAATAACCAAATAACTTGACTGTAAAATGTCCGGCGGGAATCTATTTGATTCAATACTTTGATTTAATCCATGTAACTTGGTTACAGCTGTAACAAGTTCCACAGGGAGAAAATTCTACCACACTGTATGTTACTTGAAAATTAAGTCCAATGAATTATCAACGGACGTATTAAAGAAGAACACAGATATTGAATGTTGGCAGAAAACCAAAGCATTTCTGACTGAAACAGAAGTTCTTGTGGACACGATCAGTTTTCAGAACAAGCATCACAATTAATCACGTGTTTTGGTTATAAGGTCATAACAATGTCAACAAAATGGCGCAGTAATGCAACTCAGCATGTCTTTACACACTGATTTACAAAATGTTTGCAAGATTACTGAATCCTGCTTTCACGATATTGAGATCTTGCAAAATAAATCTTGAGCTTTAATTTAACATGACAGGGTTATTAACACACATGGTTTTGAAATGAAGATTTTTTTTTTTATTATTCTCCAAAAAAGTTCAACCAAAGCAATAGTCTGTTCCAAATTAATCACAAAAACTTACAAAAAAAAAAAAAAGAGAGATCATCAAAATGGAGTCTGAGGGACGTGGTTTTAAAATGAACTAAATGTTGTCTGGTGTTACAACCACGCCACACACTCAATAAGATTTATCTTCCCTTGATCCTAAGTCACTATCTGTTTCAGCTACATTATTTCTCCAAGGCTTCAGCACTCACTATCTAACAGTGCTCTGCTGAGAGTTCATCCACAGAAAGCACACTCTTCTATTTCATGCTTGACAACCCTGTGAGGGGAATATCAATGCTGCGACAATCAACTCTGTTGAGGCTTTCTATACACAACCACACACATACAGAGATACGTCGCAGCTCGGCATACAAAGACGGAAGCTGCTACTTCTTGCACTCTCTCATTCCACACGCAGAGTTCTTTTCAGTGATTCCGTGTCATGATTACCGGATCACAAGACAATGGAGAAATAATTAGCTCGAAAAGGAGGGGGGCAGCAATTAGTCAAACACTTTAAGTACATGTGACATGACGGAGTGCATAACATACAGTGAATTAATAATCCAAATTCAGAATTGCCGAAACAGGACTCTGAATAGCAAATTAATGTATGATGGAGCTGAGAGCTTCCAAGTTTTTTAGACAGACTTTTTGTATGACTATTGTTTCTTAGTAAACAATACAAATCTATCTAAGCATAAAAAAATCACAGTAAAATATTAGACAGTCATATTTTGTTCCTACTGATTACATTATGCCATTTAGTAAAAATTAATTTGGGAGGAAAAAAAAAAAAAAAATCATTGTGGGATTCCTCAAGGGTCCATTCTTGGTCTTCTTTCATTTAACATCTCACACAGTAGGCATGCTGATGTCAACATATTTATTTATGTGTAAAATGTTTTTGTGCCAACCTAAACGTTTTCTACGTTACCCCGGTGAAAATTTGTACGTGTTGCAGCTCACATACTTTAAAATGTTCTTTTCTTAATTTTATGTATGCCCTGTGTGTGATCCGATTAGATGAATTAACGTTCTTCACCTTGCTGGACAATCTTGAATTTGAAGTTTGGCAAGAGTTCACTGTAGCAAAAATGTAATTAAAATGTATAATGACAATTTATTTCTGTTTAGAAGTGCAACAAGTGAATGAAGTCTGATAAAGAGTGGCACTCACCTATGGAAATTTGTCAGTGTCATAACAGTTTTTTTCTTTTTTTTAAAATCCATTTATGAAACCTGATCAGGTACCCAGTGGACCTAATTGCTGATGACTGCCAGAATAACTGAAAAAAAAAAAAAAAAAAAAAACATTGGATCATGCTGGTACCTCTGCAGGCTTGTACAGTAGACATGATGGGTTTTTCAAGAGTTCTGCCTTCTATCAATCTTTAAAGGATTACAGAGCCAGTTTGGGTTACGTACGTTGTGGATACCTATAATGTATTAATCACGCAGTTTCCTACCAAAGCAAAGCTTGTGCCGTCTGCTTGGCAAAATGGCGACTTCTTTCCTCTGGCATTGCAATTTATGCTACTGCTGACATTAAAATTAGCTTATTAGCCCACATTATCCTGACTCGTCCAATGAAAGCTTTTACATGCCCTGCTTTATCCTCCCTTTATGCAATATCCAACTGTCTAAGTCGAAAGGACATATTAAAAAGCTTCAGGCTGCTTGCACAATAAAAAAAAAAGGCTTCCTAATATAGAATGATGGTGTGAAGGAGCTTCATATAGGAACCCATGCTACTCTGCTCCCAGTTTCCTTCCTTCTTTCCAACCTCCCTTAATTTGACCTCGCATTTCCTTACTCCATCGCAAGCAGACACCCTCGGTGTGTCACACAAGGGTCTGACAAGCAGCAGGAGTCCATCTGAGCAAATTTATACTAAAGAGAAGCAAGAGCGTGCCGCCCTATTTCCTCCTGATTAAAATTTCATTGCACGTCGCCATGATATTCCTCCGGGGCGTTTTGCGCTGCTCGACAAGACCTTGAAAAACAAGACAAGGAGAGGGGGGGGAAACTTCTCAGCTAATGCGTGCACGTGTTTGGTTTTGTGGAAGTAGAATGTGGGCGGGTACTGAGATCAAAGACAGAAATTGAGACAGACAGTGAAAGGTTGAGCATGAAAAAGAATCGCATAGAAAAACAGTTGCAAAATCAACAATGCCACCATAAAACAACAGTCAGACAAACAGGAAGACTTCTTAAAATCCATTTAAACATTAGAACACTGTTTTTGCGATCCTTAGTAGATTTGGCTTTGGAGAGAACTTCATTTCATGAATTAAATTATTATACCAACAACCGTCTGCCACAGTTCGTACCAATTCTCAGACCTCAAAACTAGAAGCACCCGTCAGGGTTGTCCACTTAGCCTCCTGCTTTTTGATCTGGAAATAGAGCCCCTCACCATTGCACTTAAAACCAGTAAGGAGATATCCGGCATTTGGAGGAATGACAAGGAACATAAGGTGTCGCTCTATGCTGATGACCTTTTACTTTTTATTTAAAACCATCAACCTCACTGCCTTTTGCTCTTGATATACTTAGCCAATTTGGTCTGGTTTCTGGGTATAAGCTGAACATTACCAAGAGTGAGTTTTTCCCCTTAGGTAATAAACCTAATATGTCAGATTTTGCTAATCTGCCGTTCAGAATTGAAAGACAAAAATTCACTTACCTGGGTATCACAGTGACAAAAAAAACATAAAAACCTCTTCAAAGAGAATTTGATTCAACTGTTGAACCAAATGAAGGGATCCCTCACAAATTGACTCCTCTTTCCATGTCCCTTGTGGGACGTATCAACTCAATTAAAATGACTATACTACCCAAATTTCTATACTTCTTTCAGGCTTTACCCATTTTTATTCCTAATATTTTTTTTAATGAGCTGGACTCGACTTTTTTATCCTTTATTTGGCAGGGTAAACGCCCAAGGCTTAACAAATTACTGCTTCAAAAACCTAAACAGCAGGGGGGGTTTGCCTTCCCCAGTTTCCGGTTTTATTACTGGGCTTCCAACCTTAGATGCTTAGTGTTTTGGTATTTCTACCATAACCTGGGTGGCTGCCCTGACTGGGTGGCTCTGGAGCTACACAGTGGTAATAATATCCATCCCGGCCATGCTCTGTTCCCCACTTTCACTCTCTTCATCTAACCCTGTTTTAAACCCGGTAGAAAAACACTCGCTGAAAATATGGGGCCAGTTTAGGAAATATTTTAAACTCCACGATTTTTCCCTCTTAACCATTTTTTTAAACCATTTGTTCAGGATGGGGTGTTCCTAGAGTGGCACCGGAGGGGGCTTTCTCATTTTAAGGACCTTTTCATAGTAAAGAATTTGGCATCCTTTGAGGAACTTAGCAATAAATATGGTTTACTTAAATCCCATTTTTTAGATATTTGCAAACGAGAAACTTTATTCAATCTCACTTTCCAGGCTCAGTTTCTCTACCAGAGCATACGCTGTTGGAAACCATCCTATTATTGATCCCGACTCATAAAGGGCTCGTTTCACGGCTTTATGATAAAATGTTGACTATGAAAGAGTTCTCCTCACCTAAACTTAAAACTTCATCGGAAGAGGACTTGAATATGACTATACTGGATGAGACATGGGCCTCTATACTTAAACTGGTGAATACAACATCTTTGTGTGAGCATCATTGTCTCATTCAGTTTAAAATAGTACATAGAGCCCATCTCTCCAAAAGTAAACTATCTCGTTTCTACCCAGAAATCACCCCATACTGTGACAAAAGCAAAACTGTCGTAGCCACACTGGTTCATATGTACTGGTCCTGCCCTGCTCTTGGTCAGGGCTGGCCGGGGGGGCAGTAACACCTAGCCCTCTCTTGGCTCTTTTTGGTTTAGTGGTGAGGGGTTGCCTCTACCAGGCTCCAAACGACAGGCACTGGCATTTTGCTCACTGTTGGCAAGGTGCACAGTTCTGACCAGGTGGAAGGGTGCTGCTCATCCAACTCACAAGCAGTGGTTATGTGACCTTATGTCATGTTTGAAACCAGAAAGAATTAGATGCTCTCTCCAACACTCAACTGGTAAATTTGAAAAAACACGGGGGCCCTTTCTTGACTCATTTTAAAATATACAATAATGCTCTAGACTGATTAATCTTATTAAAAGGTGATCTGTTTCTGTCAGGGATAGGACTGTAGTATGTGGACCTACTAGGCAGTGACCTGGATGGGCTCAATTGGATTACTTTCTAGGGATCAATTTTCTGTATATTATTATATGTCTGTGTCAGATAAACACCTCTTTATATTCACAAACTGTATGCAAAAAAAAGGAAAAAACCTTAATAAAAAGACATTGATTAAAAAACATTAGAACACCGGGGTCAGAAAGAGAAGAGAAACTTTGCATGAATCATGGATGAAACACATAATTTGGAACATCACTAGTTTAGTACAAATTCCAATCTTAACCCAACTTTATTTAAGATACTTTGACCATAAACTCCTTTTATCACTGACTGCAAGGCCTCATTTCTGAAAATTTAAAAAAATAGTGTCTAATCATATGCTAGTGGGGATTGTCTATGGATTATTGCCCAAACACAATCATACAAGTACATTTTAACTTAAAATCCTTCTTACTGATAAGAAAAGGTTGGTTTTGATTGTGAGGTGGGGCAAAACAAGCCCAAATTATCAGCCCTCCATCATGATATTTAGTTTTTTTTATGGACGCCATGTTGTCACAGGGGTAAAGCACAAGACTCATTTATGGAGCCCTTAGTCCTTGACAAGTCTTGGTCCGTTGACCTTAGTCTGTCTCTCAACCCACTTTCCTGTCTGACTACTGTAAAAAATAAAAAAAAAAAAGCCACCAGAGCTGGAAAAATGCCTTTAAAATATGATGATCAGGTATTAAGTTGATTTTGCTCACATCCCTCATATGAAATAAATAGTTTAGTGTTTTTGTAACAAATTATGGCATTTAGAAAAGAATGATATAGCGGATGACAAAGTGAAGATGGACCGTTTCCCCTACCAACACAAACAAAATGCTTTTAAAACATATAGTTCTACTACATGAATTTTTGACTCCAGCTTTGAGTTGTTATTAACGATGTGAATGTGATAAACTTTTTGAAAGATGGAGTTCAATTCATCTCATCCAGCTCTCAGTAATATAGCCTCACTGCCAACAGACTCACAAAACCCCACCAGCCCAGATGAGCCTCTGAAACTGAGCTGAAAACAAGGCCAAGCACAGTCATCTGTTTCTCTGCTGCACCACACAATGGAGAATTGCCTTCCCCTGCTCTGCAAGTCGCTATCATCACAAAGCTAAGGCTCCAGGCTGACACAAACTCATTCCACTGTGGGCACTTTTCTGCTCTGTTAATATTCAAGACGCAGCAGAAAAACACTGATAGGACACTGAAGGAGTGACAAGGCGATCCACAGTGGCTGTGTTGTCTCCATTCAACATTCTCAGAGCAACTGATGGGAATGTAAAGTCTTTAAAGAGACACACAAAAAAGAATAAAATAATGCACACACCCGCAGGTTGGAAGGGAAGCTTAGAGAGCCCAAAAGTATAGGAGCATAACTCCTGTCAGCAGGCAGCATGAGGCCTCATTAAATTTAATGTAGCCTTTTAGTGGTCTATTTAACTGATGACAAAAGGCCACATATCAGTCAGTGTTTGCATATAGTTTCATAAAAAGAGACTTATAGTTTCAGTCCACACATTTCTGAGCATATTTGGATAAGATATGGACACACACATTGTCAATCTGAGATAACATTAGTTCTGTTCCAACTGCTCCCATCAAAGCACATGAACGTCTCACACCGGATGGCTCAACACAAGCCATGCTAATGGTTTCCTCCCTTCATTGACACAATCGTGAACGGTGCATTCAGATTGACCTGTTAAACAAATGAAGTCTAATACTTCCCAGGTTTAGTCACCATGAGGCTGCTCAGAAGAAAAGTGAGGAAGTATGTGGAATGCTGTTCAGTCTGTCTGGACAAACTGTGCAGTGATGGTCATACCAAGAAAACAGTCAACTTCAGTGCAAGCACTTTTTTTATTTTAACAGTGATCCTCAAAATGTTGAATATTTGTCAGAGAATACCACTTAGCAATTTTAAGACTCCTCTAACTGTACAGTTGTACAAAATAAACGTGTTGGACTATGGGACCAAAATTGCAACTTTTGCTACATTTTCAACATTTTCACATAGTGTCGTGTGCGGTTCACTTTCACACGACACTATGTGAAACAAACCAAACTATTGAAAAACCTGTTCCCCCCGTCGCCTGTGGTGGCGCCGAGTCAAAGTCTACTGAAGGAAATGACATGAAAACCTCTGAAGAAGACATGAGCACAAAATGTAAACAAAAATGTAGTAGCATCACATTTTAGCAGTTATAGGAATCTCTGATCTTTGATACAAGACCATGAGTCATTTGTCCCACTAGTCCTTGACTTGAACGTTTGTTTTGTTTGTATTTACCCAGAATGCCCAGTGCTATAATCTGCGTCTTGCTTTTGGAGTGGTTTGTGGTCTATTTGTATCCACATATGCATTTGAATTGTAACAGAGTTCAAATTAATCAAACAGAGACCTAGGTTTTCAGGCAGACCGGAGTTCTTGCCTCAAAATAAATTTTAAAATGTTTTTCTACAGGACTAATTATCTGGTAGGACAGCTGCACAAGCACTGATTCATACCATGTTGTAGAATCAGTTTGTTGACCAAAAAACATTCTACAACGGTATATTACAACTGTATATTTTTTGGGGGAATTCTTGGAAACTGGATCCAAAACTACAATTTTTGTAAAAGAACTCGTTTTGAGGATAGAAGTGGTTGCACATCGATTTGGTATAAAATCAGCAGGTCAAAGCTTTAAAGATACAAAAGAGTGGAAAATGCCCACAAAATTCTGATTGGTGGATCTTTGATGGTAAACAATAAGAAGTGATTCCATAAGATAAGCTGAATGGATTTTACAAAGGACTGCCTTCAAAAGCTTTCATCCTGTCAAAATGATGAGCTGTAAAAATATTGAGAAAAGTGTAAACAGGTGGAACTTTACCGGCATCATTTTAACATCAAAACAGGCCACTTCTTGCAAACAATAAAAGCTCTGAGTCAGCAGACTTTTTGAACAAGAAACATAGAAAAGAGAGGAGAAAAACAACTGCAGGAAAGGTTTGAGAGTGGCTGTTTCAGAAAAATAATAAATCTGTGAATTTTCAGTCTGAGCCAGATACACTTAGTCATCACCCAACCTGAACGCACAACTGATGGATATTTAACAATAAGCTGCTTTAATTTTTCTCCTGTTTTTAAAGACTTGGATCAATTCAGCTTTAAACTTTTAAAGAGCTACCATAAGAAAAGGATCAGATGTTTTTCTTAGCAATCTCCCCTCAATTTCTCAAGAAGCCCAAGAGTTCAAATCTATTTTACTATTTATTTCACAGAGAGCAGAGCAGTTAGAGGAGCCAAATCTCAAACTCCAGAGCAGTTAGAAATCCTCCCTTAATTAATAGCACATCTTCCTCAATAATCTTCAACGTTGGAAAACCGCTGCGTTTCACCAAATCTCTTAATTCTGCAGCTTTATGTTAAGGTCACAACATTCTTCTTGTGTCTCTTGCAGCATACTCTTTCATTTGTGTACACCAGATGGCTCTAAATGCACTCTGTGCCTGGGAGACTCATCTGCCATTTCGTTGTAGAAGAAGTGGCGCTGCAGCCACCAGCAGCCAGCAGCCAGCTGGAACCACACAAACTTGGTGTTAAATGGATGCAACGTCTGATAAATCCCATTCGCTTTCACACAGTTTACAACTTTGGAAAATATATTTGAACAAATTATTTCAGGGAGTGATTTTTTTGTTTGTTTTTAATCAGATGAAGATGTTCAATGTGAAAATGATTCCAATTAAATTTTAAATACAGGTTATAGAATTTGGACATGAACTATTTGTACAGTTGTTTTAATCCCTGCCTCACAAACTAAAACAAGATCTCTTTTCCTGTCAGATTGTTGATATGGGGCACCAATAAACTGGCCCCTACTCTGGAAGAACAGCCAAAATGGTCTTTTGGCTGCTCTTCCAACCAGCCAAGATCTGTACATATACATATACTGTATCTGTTCTAGGGATGCTCCAATCAGGTTTTCCACTGCCGATTCTGATACTGGTCACCAATGAAGCCGATCTCTGCCGATCACCTGGATTGATTGTTAATTTTTTTGCTTTAGATATAAATGCTACTATGTGATCTGACAAAATAAAAAAAAAATATCTGGCAATAAATGCACCTAATTTAGGCATAAACATGCAAAATACTTGCAGGCACAATACAGCAGCTATTCAGTCAAAAGGACAACTGAAAAACCTGCAATCAGTAATATAATATTTAACAGTAAGGCTCTCAGTTACATAAATTATTAGTCAAATAAATCTGCCCATATCAAATAATGTCAAGTAAAAAAGGAAACATTCAGTCAAAGTCAAACGCAGGTTGCATCAAAATAAACAATCCTCCCTGATAGTGGCTAGCTGATTAATGCGGCTTCTGATTGGTTGTTTCTGACCGAGAGGAGTAATTCTGCAGAACACAGGAGGAGGCAGAGGAGATCGATTATTTTTTTTCAGAGATTATCTGTCTTGTGTTAGGACAGCGAAAGTTTTAATATATATTTAAAATCTTTTCTTTTTTTAAAGTTACATGCTGCAGCTTTAAGCAGAGGTTCAGTGTGAGATTCACTGCAGGTGGAGCAGAAATATCACTACCAGTAGCTTAGCGGCGGTTCAACAACGAGAACAGAACCAGCGTCTTCCACCGCAGCTCGAAGACTTAAATTATTTTCCAGGTTATTTGTTTAGCTTTCTGACCGAGATGCTAATCCGGGTGAGTGTTGGTAGCTGTGCGCTGCTTTACCGGCCACTCTGGATGTCCTTTTTTCCTGCCTCAATGTAGACAAACTTTGTCAAGTGCTTGTTTTTTTAAATGTCACATTAGATTCGTTGTATTGATGCATTTTGACGTGCTTCACCTCGAGGTAAATTTCCACCGCAACACGCAAACTTCCCCATTCACTCTCAGCGTTATAGTTCCACACTGCATCGCTTAGGATTTACTGCTGCGCGTTTGCGCAGTGGAAAGGAAAGAGGAGACGGCTGCACACGCAGCTGAGATACAGGTAATCGACATCAAGAGACCGTGATCGGCGATCACCGATCATACGCTTTTTCACGGAAATCGGCCGATTATGATTATGATTTGGTATATACATATACTGTACATATACAGTATATGTATATACTGTACATGTATGTATCTACATATACAGTACAGATACAGTATATGTATCTGTACTGCACAGTACAGATACATATACTATCAGATCCAATATTGAAAACTATTCTAGATTGGATATTTATTCTACATTATATTTAGCATTCCTAATTGCACTTTCTGAACTGTTTAAAAAAATGCTTATTGCAGTTTAGTTTTTGCATGTTTGACCAAGGTAGTCAACCTGTTTCTGTCAGTTTCAGTTTCTTTGTGATTTATCTCACATTGGCAGTTATACTCCTAATTTCACTGACTGTACAAATTTAAGTTATGTTGGGTTTACAAGCTTGACCAAGCTTGTGAAGCTATCAGTGTATTTAAGTGTACTGTACAAAAATAAATAAATAAGGTTTATACGCATTTTAAAACAATGATTTCAGAAATAAGAAAAAAGGAACATCTTCCTTCAAAGGCGAACATATCTGGTCCAACCAGCCGAGTTAGGACATTATGGTGAGCAGTAGAATCAAAGTGACTGGTTTTCCTCCCAATGACCTCGATTGAGGGATTTCCAGATTATGTTAAGTTTCTCTGAAATGCTGGCTGCCTAACCTCGTTTCCATGCTGCAGTGGTCTTCTGTTAATCTGGCCAACAGCAGATTATGTCTGCTTTATGGTCAGATAGAGAGCCTGATGCTGTGGCAGCCTTTAAACCCTCAGCAGCTGCAGGAGGATGCTGCACAGTAACAGCGCTGACATGGCCCAGGGTTCTTCATGAAGTCCCTACTTAATCTAATCTTTCTGGGTTAAATATCACAAACTTTAAGCATCTTTAGTGAACCAGTATCCACTAGAGCCCCAGCCGCCTTCATTTCCTTCAACATTCACAGAGCAAGTTTTAAGTTATCTGTTTTTGTTCTTTGTGGAAAGTTGTTTTTTTGTCTTTTTTTATATATTTCATAAATAAAGAAAATTCTTGGCTTTATTCTCACTCCATTCAGATTCACCTGACTAAAGTCGGGGATTAAATGTTTCATATTTTGAAGGATTCAATTGAAAGTAAGCTAACAATGTAGAACACTCCAGGAGACAAACAGCATGAAATAAAATAAAACATTCAACTTTGGAACAATGAATAACAATTTATGCTGTTGGGAAGTTTTCACTAACATCGTATTTCATTGTTAATGGCTGATTTTCCTTCACTAGCTATGTCCGTTCCCATTGTATGAAATGTAACTTTTCCTATATTAACAAAATAAAACTTTAAGTACAAAATGTGGTTTCAATAGTTAAACATTTTGTTTGTAATCTCTCATCATCTAATCCATTTGTACAAAGGACTTGACCTGCAGTTGAAGGACCTTTCACAAGGGACAAGGAGAAGCACCATCTTAGAGGTTTGTTTACTGTGGTTTTATTCTTAATGATGTGAAAGATCCAAGTTAGACATAGAAAAATAAAATAACATCTAAAAGCTTGCTTCTGATAGATGTTTTTTTTTTTTTTTCTTTTTTGATTTTGAAGATGAACTGTAGGTAGTTGATGGAATAAAAAGTCTCCTAAATGGACCTGAAACTGGACCGCAAATTATTTGTCTCTCTTAATTAGGGCTATGCAACGCATGACATATTTATTGCTATGACAGTATCACAGTTCACAGTATGCGTGCAATAAGTGTTAGGTAATTATTTACTGCTGCACCGTTCGCCATGTTAAGTACTCCCAATATATTTGGTTCACTTATTTAAAGAAGCATACAAGATTTTAGAAGGAAGAGAGATGGTCAAGTCAACAAGAAACTACAGCAACAAAAGAAGCAACTTTTTAAAGAACGGCAGCAAAAGAGTGAAAGTTCGTTAGAAGATCATCAAGGATTTAATTCTGCTGTGTTTTGTAGATATGCTCCCATCTGACATCAATATCTCTCCCGATATTGAACAAAATTCTATATTGAGTATATTTAGAATTCCTAATTGCACTTTCTAAAGCATTTGAAAGAAGGTTTGTTGCAGCTTATTGTTACATGTCTGACCATGTGTTTCTGGGGATTTCTGATAAAATCCCCAGAAATTTTATCTGGGGACTAAATTTCAGTGTGTGAACATGACAAAAACTTATTGTTTTTGTCATGTTCTTTATTACTTATTTTACATTGGCTGTTATACTTCTAATTGCACAGACTGAAGAAAGTAACGTGTTTTGCATGTCTGACCAAGCTTGCAAAGCTATTAGTGTATTTGAGTGTGCTGTACTGGTTCAGAGTTGTCAAATAAATTAATAATTCATTACATTTTTGTCTGTGTTTTAAAAAAGAAACACCTCAAGTCAATTTAGAACTGTTTTTCTGAATCAGATCGATATCCTGATCCTCAGATATGTACATCGGTATCAGAATTGAAAAAGGTGCATCCCTTCTGTTTTCCATTGAAATAGGTCTTAACTTTGAATATTTTTGAAAATAGTGGAACATTTAATTGCATCTACTATTAGGCCTGTCACGATAAATTTTGCTTAGCGATTGTCTATAGAATTATTGTGATAAACGATAATATTGTTTGAAGACCATTTTAAATTGATGAAATGGTAATGACATAATAATGCAAGCAACATCCTGCCAAAAATAGATGCACTTTATTTTCAAAACAACATTTAACCCTGAACTGGTAAACAAAATAAATAAAACAACCAAAAATAAAAATAAAATGGATTCTCAGTCTCCATTAACAAAAAATGCACTTGAATAAAAACTAAACGCAACATAAAACCAATGTGGAAATAAAAACTACATTAAACCAAAAGAGTGCAGGTTATGAAGTCTGTATACTATATTACCCTTCAATAATTATCAGATTTTTAAATAGAGAAGGCCATATTCAACTACCTGATGCAATAGTTCACTACTCCCTTAAGCCCAGTTCACACAACACGATTTTTGGTCTCGATTTTTTCCCTTGACGATCTCAGAACGTCCAACAATCGTAACCGATCATCCTGTAGTGTGTGGTGTGTTACGACTGATTGGGTCCATTCGGTAGAACGTCCGCTCCGATCTAAATCAGGCATATTCAACATGTTGGATTGTTTTGGCCTGATTATCGCAGCGTGTGGTTTTCCCCAACTGGTAGTGACAACGCAGCAGCTTGTCGAATGTGACGGTAGCCAGTCAGAAAGCAAGGATTCCCCTCCGTGCTTTCTGAGGGGAAAGCAAGGAGGGGAATCCTAAACAGCTGACACGCAACCTGAAGTCCAGTGGACATCGGAGATGATATGTGGAAACAACATTAATGTTTATTCTACATTTTGTGCAAAGGATATCCACAGAAATGACAAGGAGAGAAGTTGGAGCGAAATTACTACCGCAGCAACTTTTCAGCTGTTCGTCGTTAACGTGACATAAGTAGGTTATAATGATAAGGCTATTCATTCAGCCGTGTTTGTTTACTCTAAATTCACGTGTGATATAGTGGGTTTTTACGGGATTTTCTGTGTGAAATCTGAATGTCGAATCGAATCTGTTATACTTACGATATTTTGTCGGGTAGTGTCTCAGGTTTTGAAAATGGGCACACGATCGGCCGGCAATTTCAAAATCATGTAGGGTGAACTGAGCATAACACCAAGGAAATGAGAAAGGGAGGGTCAGTGGAGAGCACCGGAGTTGAGCCTTTTTTTCATTCAGTGACAGCAATAGAGAAAAATACAGGAAGAAACAATAAAGCCCATAAATTAAAATGAGGTAGATAATTTTCATTTATAGTGTGATTAATTGATTTATTGTTTATCGCGGTAGGCCTACCTATTATTACATGGTTTATTTAGTATTTCATTAATTAAATCTAAAGCACTCTACAAAAAAAGAAGCAACTTAAATTCTAAATACTGACATCACGTTTCTTTAGCTAAAAGGCTGAGAGATATTCTGAGTTAAAGCGGTACAGAAAACTTCAATTAGATAAACATATCCTGCTTAAATAAAAGAAAATCCATCTCACTGTAGCTCCATCTGCTTTAGGGCACTTCGTGTCCCAGGCAAATCATGAATAAATAAAGTCATATTCTTCTTTTCTTTTTAATTCAGGGCTGCCTTTGTTTGAAGAAAAAGAAAGGCTGGTACACCTAGCAGTTTAGCCTGTCTGATAGAAACAGAAGGGCAAATCAGACCACCTTGGGTCAATATCTCCCTTTTTCAGTTTCCTGTGTTCCTGCTGAGAGCAAACAGGAGCCTGGAGTGAGAGGAAGAGGCAACTTTTGTACTCCTCTTTTCTTTCCCTTCCTGTTGTCAGATCACAAGCAGATCCACCTCGACCCCGCGAGACACAATTATTGTACCTGTCTTCTGAGTTTCGCCTCACCATCTGCTGCTTTTTCTCCATCTCATTTTCTCTTCAGCAGCATCACAGGCAAGACAATTAGCTCCAGCTTTCCTGCTTCGCCGCAGACAAACACGCATGTAAACTGCCCACACTTTCCTAAAATAGTACACCGTACCGCTGCACCCAACCAGCAACCTACACGTCCTCCAGGAAACGACTCCAAAAAGCTGTTTATGACACGGAGACATGTGAATCATACCTGACAAAAGGTCTCAAGTAATGATATAGAGATTATGACGCATTAAAATGTGGGAAATACAGTATCTCCCGTAGGAACCAGTCAGATTATTAGCAGCAGTTCACAGCAATATAATAATTTATTGCTCAGAATTTTATGCATACAATGTGGTAACATGTTATATGATGCAAATTAAATAGTGCATTATTTAATTAGTCAGATAAAAAGTGATTATTACTACAGATCATAGATTCAACCTTAAACAAAAACACCTTTAGTATTAAGTTAGTTGAACACAAAAAATATAGAATCTGTCAGAAAAACCTATTTGTTTTTTCTGAAATATTCTAAATCACTGCTGCCAAATAATAAACATCTTAGTGCTAAAAGATATTTATATATCTGACCTCACCTCAATATGAACTTGAATAACATCTCACTACTAATATATAGGGTTTGATGATGTCAGCCCACCATTTGTAGCAATAACTAGGCCTGTTGTGGTGACAAATTTTGCTGTACAAGTAATTATTACGATAAACAGTAACATTGTTTTGAGACCATTCTCAAGTAAAATATGGACAATGGCATGATAATGCAAGTTTGTAAACAACACTTAACACTGGAACCGGAAAATATTTTAAGTATCCAAAATGAAACGACAACCAAAATCAATACATGAAAATCGCAACCAAAGCCATGAATAAAATGGATTATAATGTTTCTAAAAAGAATTGCCCTTTAAAAAATATTAATCTGAATGAGAATGGTCAAGCTCATTTTGAGTTATCGTATGATTAATTATTTAATAGCTTGTTACAACAGTCTTAATCATTATTCTACAAAGGATGTCCACAAAGTTTATGAATGTGTTGATGAGACTTTCTGAGCGGATCCCCAGATGCACATTTGTGAGGTCAGAGACTGATGTTGGACAAAAAGGTTTGATTTTTAAGTCTATGCTCTGTCACAAAAATGTTCTAATGGGTTGAAGTTAGGACTATGTGTCAGCCAGTCAGGTTCTTCCACACAACAAAGTCTGGTCAAGTCTAATTTTTTCTGGCAATAGCTGTTGTGGCAATCACTGCATCCGACATACTGCACTATGTGATGTACATCTTGGAACCAGCTGCCATGGAAACTCATTCCACGAATCTCTCGCACACTCTTCTTGTCCAAACCTGAAGGTCACTTGAAGCTTGTGGTCTGTTGCTGCTGATCTTGGAAAAAGCTGCCAACCTCTTGCCTCATCATCAGTTGAGTCCCATTTGTGATTTTGCGCAGCCAACTGCTTTCTGAACAAGCACAAATTGGTTTTATGATTTGAAGGGGTGACCCAATAAACTTCCTAACATAGTGTATCTTAATAAAATTTTGATACAAAGACATCTTTTATAAAGAATAGGAATGCTGTGACTAATCAATAATGTTGGTCATAGTATACTATCCACACCAATACTTTCAGTCTACTCATCATTTTTATGAAATTATCTTTTCATATCTTGAACTTTTTAAGTCCTGTGTCCTGAGTGTGTGCATGGGCTGCTGGGTGGGTGTATTCGCTGAGCACATAAATAGAGTGTGAAGCCAGTGGTTGGTCAGTTCTGTCCAAACCGTATTTTCAAAACAATCATACTGAATAAGGAACCTGCTTCAATAACAGATTTTCTAGGTTATTGTTTTTCTTATTAATCTTAGTTTGGTTTTTGAACACCACCAAAGTATAGATATATTTCAAGCTAGGAAGCGATAAACAAGGGTTTGGATGCTTTTCAAGGTTTATTGATTTGACGAACAAGTGAACTATGATGCATGAATGTGAGACAATACTGCAAATTTAAGAGGAAACTGTTTTATTTTATTCTGCATTATTTTGATTTCAAAATGCACTGCACTCTATGAAGATACAGTCAGCTACTGTTGCCATTGAATGTGTGTTTGAGAAAATCTTAAAAGAATATGGGCTCTTGGCTGATTGATTAACTCTGTGTCAAGTGTGTATTTTTTTGAGACGTAACGCAGCAAAACAGTATCCGTTTTGCTTCATCCTTTTTTAAGTTCAATAAACTGTGTATATTGTGTAATGATCTGAATGAACAACATTTAAACTACACAACCTCATAGATAACTGTGTTAATGCAACCAATATATGTATTACGCAGAATATTACAATGGTTATTGCATTTTAAACAAAAGATATAAAAGAACGCGTTTTTCCCTTTGCTTGAAGTCATGATTGAAATCACCTTTAGGTTTTTATAGTTTTTATTAATATGTAAATAATAAAGCATTGATTTTACTTATTTCTGCCATGCTGAGGTTGGCTATTTGCTTTTTTGCAAGGACTGCCTCTACATAGGAAGATTACATAATTTTATCTTCTCTCCTTGTTCAGACATTTCCTCAATACTACAATCGGAAAAGATCAATAGGAATCACTTGTCTTCAGGTATGATGAAAATATTGGTGTACTTTTTAAAGTTGAATTAATTGAGAGGCAACAAATAAACATACACATTAAAAATTTAAGACAATAACTATTTCCAGTAATTCCACTGCCGTTGTTACTTGAAGTTTCTCATCATAAAAAGAGAGGACACTGAAAAATTGGTTAGGAGTTTTCAGTCTTACTCTTTTCTAAAACTCTCTACTCTCATTCACACTCCATTGCTTTTTGCTGCTTTCCCAAAGAGCAATGATGCTCTCTGGGCAGAGATCAAGTCACTGAGACCTCCCTGAAAGAGAGACCCCTGCAACTTTTGCCATAAAGTCTGTCCCATTTCCCAACAGGAGTCATTATCCACAGCTCTGCTACACCCAGAAATGCCATGCATGGAATTGGACAAAGGCCAGGAATACTACATGCTTTTCTGCCTTTTGCAAAATGCTGAATTCTTCGATTATAGGTGATGTTCCGAAAATTACTTGAATGCTTTAGGACTCATTGTAAAAGGTGTGCAGAAAAACTGAATGAGTGTAAAGAAAAATAAAAAATCCTGAGGATCTTGTGGGAAGAGCAACACTATCAGATCCAGAACTCAGAACAATGTGACCGACAGAGCATATGTTCCAGTGCTGGTAGCAACGCAGTCAGCATTACGCAAGAGAGATTACCTCATGCCACTCAGGATGAAGCTGAATATTAAGAGATGCAGCAGTGTGATGGATGTTTAAGAGGCTTCAACGTGGTCATGATGGCATGTTTCCAAACCCTTCTGAGAAAAAGTTTCATTCACATCGGGGCAGGAAGAAGGGAAATACTGCTTATCAAATTGTATGACAACTAGATGGTCTGTGCAGTGCTGATGTACTTTAGTTGCTGAGTCAGATACCAACGGCGCTGGCTTTCCTTCAGGCCACTGAACATCAAATTATACTGTTGCACTGATGTAGTATCTATCATGATGAGATTCATTTATCTGACACAGTTTGGTTTACCATAGATCTCAAACAGTGATGAAAGTGTCACTGGCGGTACTTGGGCTGCCTTTACGTATGTTCCACAGGAAAAGAAAATTAGTTCTGTCTCCCAGAGTCGATCAGCAAAACATTATCATTCTGATCTTGCTCCTTGTTGTTCACACATCATCTGGGCAGAACTTTTTTGTAGTTGGTCAGAAATTTGTGGACATGGTTATGACACTGAGAATTGCTGAAGTGAGTGTGTTTGTTAAGACCCCAACATACTTAGGTCCACCCATGCTCAAAACAGACCCAATGCGGACATCCACCGGAAGGTACATTTTTACCATCCATGTCTCTGTGTCCTACAGTAAAGTGCTGAGTGTGAAGCAGCGTTCACATCGAAATGTTTAGTATGTGACACCGAAGAGAGAGTTGGCGTAAACAGTTGTAAGGGCGCACAGCAGACTGACTGCCACTTTGTGCTGTGCTGACAGTTGTGCGTTGGCTGCTCTGGTGTAGCTGGGTCATAAAACTTGGTAGAATCCATTCAGGTAGTGGGACATGAAGTAAAATTATTATGAGACATCTATGCAATTGGTATGTTTGACTAATTCCAACCATCCAGTTGGAGTGTGTGGAGTCCGCTCAGTATGCTCGAATATGTGGGAGCTCCCATATATTGTTCATTTGAAATGTGGAATGTTATTTTCCTTGCCACCTGAATTGAAAAAAGGCATTTCTACACGCAGAGATATTTAGAATTTTATTTGGCAAGGTTAATTTTTACACTCATCAAAAGTGTAAAAAAGACCTCTTGCTGTGGAACTAACTGTGTTTTAAGGCAAATATACAAGATATTGAGGCCAGGGCATTTAGGAAACTCCAGTTTTCCCATGCAAAATTCCAGCTTCTTCCAGTAAAGGTTCAAAGGACTGCAACCTTCAACCAATCAGTCAGAGTAAACAGTAAAAAATTATATTTTTAATCAAAAAACACAGCTAACTGCAGAAGTCCATGCCCTGTTTTAGAATACTCCTGAACGGTGTCTGAAGATGATGGTATTAAACTTTGAAAACTTGGTATTCACAGAGGGTACTGAACCACTGACCTCTATGAATTTAGTGTTCCAGAAGGGCAAAAGGATAAGTCTCCAGTAAAATATATCTAACTTCATGTCAGAACAAATTCCACAAAGAGCAGATTTTATGATCAAATGGAAGGCTTTCTTTATGTTATCAACCTTTCAAACTAATGAGGAAAGAAAAATAAAGTGAAAAAGTACATTTACTATGTTCTGCATAGCATAAAACATACTGATATGACTGTGATGTCAAGCTGTGTTGCCAAATATGCCAGACTAATTTTCAAAGTCGAGCCTTGGATTCTGAGAAAACTCTGACACACATGTGTGACTAATTCATGGCAATTCTAGGCTAATCCCTGCAGAAAACAATTGTCTTGAAGCTGTGGGGCCAAAACAAATGAGATTAACTGTATTTTTCTGTAGTCTTTTGTGTTGGATTTATAAGCATTTGGCTTGTCAGTCTCTCAGCCATGTATTTTTGTTCTTTTATTTTTTTCTTTTTTGTTTACTAGCATCACCATATTCATGTTTTTGGTACCAGCAGCCAAGAATATGTTCTACTCCCACCACCCTCACGCCAGCCCCTGATTTTCCCTTTTTGTGAGCAGAACTCAGAACTGCATCCCGCTCAGCGTGGGAGGCCAGGTGCCACTGAGGGGACAGAGGACAGATGTGGCTTACATAATTATCAGCAAATCACTTATCTCAGTGGCTCTAATCCTGCAAGCATTGCTCCACACATCTCCCCCCAGCGGCCTCGTCTCACTGCGCCAAGTTTTGCCACATTGTGCTGAACCAAACAGCCCGAGGCTTGCTGCTTCTTCCCAACACTGGCTGTAATGACTGAACCAATGGACTTGATGGGAACAACTTTACAGCTGCCCTTGAAGGCAATTACCATCATCTTTCAATATGGGGACAACCAGATCATTGCTGAACAGACAACTGCCCAATATGGGAGTAGAATGTGAAACAGAACAGTTCATAAACTGTTGGAAAGGTCTCTGTTCATTGGCTGCTTCATAACAGAAAAATACAGGTTATGCATCTACCATTTTGTTCAGGCCATGTGCACTCATCAGCAAGGGGTATGGAGATTAATAACAAACAGGAAACTCCTAAACGAAACAAGAAGCTGGAAATGATGTTGGTCAGCTTTTTCATAACTTCTCTTGAAAAAAATTTAACTGACTCTTTTTGCAAAATACCCAACTATTGACTTTGGTACATACTTACAAAAATAAATAACATCCTGAAAGTTTCCAATGGACATAACAGCCAAAATCAAAATCAATTTATTGCAATGCCTCAAAATCAAAGTTTTTTTGTTTTTTTTTTGTATTGTAGTTTTAATCTTAAGTAAAAGTTTAAATCAAGAAATCCACAAAAAACTATATGTGCTGATGTTTAGGTACAAATATCCATATGCATGTTAAAGCATAAAAAAGGCAAAGATCTGCTAACTAATCTGTTAACTACATCATACAAGCTTCAGCTCTTTCCACAAAACTGTATTGCAGCAGAATTGGCCACAAATTCTGCTGCAGAATTTGTGGCCAATTAAGTTTAAACAACTTAATCTTGTTTAAACTACTTAAACAAGATTAAGTAGTTTATCTTAATCTTGTGATTGAGACAGGATCAGGACATTCCCACTAGATGTGAAGACAAATTTTAATTTGAGCTACGCAAGAAGTTGTTACAGTCAGGAATTATTTTCATCAACCATTTATTTTGTGGTTAGGTCCAGTACAGTCGGCAAGTTGCCCCTTGCTTAAATTTTTAGTTTTTTTAAGAACAAGAGTCTCAATGCTTTGAGAATAAGTGTAAAAAAGACGCTTTCGATGAGTGTCTTTTTTTTTTGAGCAAAATTTAATGGCTTCAAATTTATTGAAGCCAAAAAATGTTTCAATAGATCTTTGAATACTTTTTAAAACACTTCCACAATAAATACAGCAAAATAGTGATGCATTTTTAACTCCATATCATCCGTCCCTAATTTGGTTTTCAGGTATTTCTTCTCCAGCTCCTCACAGCTTGTGTTTTCATGAATCATTTTGTAGCTCTCATCAATGTCAATGAAAATATTTAACAAGAGCAGAAAAACAAATCCAAGCCTCATAAATTCTGACATTAATACCACTGCTGTTTATGGAAGTCCCTCAAGAAGCAAAGACATGGCCTAGCAGAGCAAAAAATCCAGCAATTTCTTCAAGAGGCAGCACGTCCGTCTTCAAACAGCTGCTCAGCATTACTTATGGGTCTGTGGCCTTTCTCCACAAAATCCCTTCAAAGACTAAACAACAGAATTAAATGACTCAACTCACACCTTTCCTGTTAAGACATCTAAACCTCAAAAACAGAAACAGCATGGCAATCTGCAGGAAATTAAAACCAAGTCATCGTTCCCCACAGGAAATCGAATAGGAGTGGTAGAATGGTGAAAAATAGAAACTAATTCTACAAAACACTGAACATTTGGACTGAAACTGAACTTGCATGAAATACCAACTAGAAAAAAGATTTAAACTCAAGTTTTAAATGCTTACAAAAGAAACCAAAGACTTATTTTTGTGACTGTGCCAACAGTTTTCTGATTATTGAGCTCAATTTAGAACCGTGTAATAAGGTTGGGGGATGAAATTATTTTACTATTCATCAAAATTGATAGATTTTCAGATTAGAATTTGTTAAACTATTTGAGACATGAAAAAGCTGGAAGTCAGAAACGCAGCACCCCAGCAAGTTTATGGTAAACACATTAGGTCGCATGGACCCAACATTCTGCAGCAAGCAGGAATTAGCTGGACATTAGCTACATTGAAACTAAGCTAAAAATTATGTTACATCAATAGAACAGTTGGTGATTTCAGGATTTTTTAGAGTGATGGAGGACCATAATATGAGACAGAAATGATAAAAAGTTGTTAAACGTAAAATTGTGGTGGTGAGAAAATCCCTAGAAATTTTAATTGAACTGAGAACCTGTGCTAAGTTATCAACAAGTATACTTACTGAGAACTTTGTCGGCCTTGGAACTAACCTAGAACTATTAGTAAATATAGTCTATATAGAACTAACTATAACTATACAGGTAACTATAGTCTTAACTATATAGTTATAACTGTATCCATAACTACCTGGCTCTAATTATAACTACAACATATCCTTCACAGGATGTTTATATAACTATAATTACTATTATACTTAATAGTTGTAACTAATTGGGTGTCACTGAGTGCAATAGTTCATAAAAATAATACAAAGAATTTGCACTGAAAATATTGCCTCTTTCCATAAACTGCAGGGTATTTATATATATTTTTTCAGATCTGTAGAATTCGTCTGGCATTTAGATAGGTAAAATGTTTATGATCCAGTTCCTTATAAACCTTAAATTTAGCATTAAATAAATGAAGAACAAGCTCATCATTTAGTAAACGGATGTACAAACTCCCTGCACTGCTCATGTTGCTGCTCAGTTGTTAATGACACAGCAGAGTAAGGGGAGCATACTGCAGTATCAACCTGCCTCGGGTAAAATGGTTCATCTGCGATGGACACTTACTCTCCTTTCCCATGATGCTCGGTTGATTTAACTGCCAACCCTGTCGTTTGGCTTATCAACTGATCTTTACTGCTGTGCAGCCAGGCGGTTGATGTGGAAAAGCTACAGTGTTGTCCCTCATACACACAGAAAGAGCTTTTATCTCACATATGCCAAGCCCACAGCAGATTGTATTCAAAAGCCACAGACTCGGAGACAAAAACGCCAAAGAAAGACTTGAGTTTCTCGTATCTAGAGCAGATCGCTGGAGGAGAAGGGAAGAACATGTCCAGAAAAACAGAGCTGGTGCATTTCCCTTGTGGAAGGTAAACTCATCATAGGTCAGGTGGTCAAGTGCTTGAGGTAAAACTCTGCTCCCGCCTGTATACAATAACCTGCTGTGACGAAGAGAAGTCGATGTGAAAGAAAGCAAGGGTCAATTCACCATTCACCAGCTAATAAGAGTCTGGATGCAGAGAGTTCATCAGTAGCATACTGCAACCCGGGAAGTCGGCAGAGTAACCATAATGGGTACAGCAGCTAACGTTACAATTCCTCAAACCTGAAAATGAGGACTGTTAATGGTGGAGTGACAGTTCAAATCACAACACTGAAAAAAAGAGGACTATTACAGCTTAATACCTGGATGAAATTATAAAGAGCAACAAATTTAAGGACAATACAAAGCACCAAGCACAGAAACACCACTTGAAGGTAAGCATGAGAGTGCAGCTATTAGTTCTTGACATATGTCCTATACTTTGAAAATCAATAACACATTATCTGCCTTGTTAGTTTCTACATCCTTCCCTTCTCAGTATTTAGTTGTCCAACTCCAATACACCAAAATTTTAATGTTTTAAGATCAGTTAATCCATTTTGATTTGCAGCTCAGAGCTGATACTTTCCTTCTGAAATTCAATGGAAGCGCCAAATAATTAGAGATGCATCGACCCAATATTAATATATGCATTGGTCCCAACATTGAAAAAAATTCTACATTGGCTACAATGTGCCTGATCCATAAGGGTAGATCTAGTCAGTCCAATTACATGCTTTGTATTCAGTGTTGTCACGCTTTATTTTACATTGTATTTGGAATTCCCAATTTCACTTTCTAAACCATTTGAAAGAAGATTTCTTGCAGTTTATATTTACATGTTTGACCAAGACAGACTACCTATTGTTTTTGTCACTTTCAGTTCAGTTATTTTTCATTGGCTGTTACGCTCCTTACTGAACTGACTGAACAAATTGTGTTGTTTTAACATGTTTGACCAAGCTTGGTATCACATAAATTTGTAATTCAGTATATTTATGTCTGTGTTTTTGAAAAGAAACACTTTGTCAATTCAGCACTGTTTTTCTGCATCAGATCATATTGGCCGATACCAAGCCTCAGATATCTATATTGGTATTGGAAGAGAAAAAAGTGGATCAGTGCATCCCAATAAATTTGTTTGTGTTCAACAAACACCGACAGTGTGGAATCCATTCAGTAATGTACAGGTGAGGTTAGATGAAAAGATTTTGAGAAATTAGTAAAGATCATTTGTATTATGCGGCACAGCACAGAAGATTTGAAAGATGGTGTATAGCTGTTTAAAAAGACTGTTCAAACCACTTTATTCAAATAAAAAATATTTTTTTACAATAAAATTATGACGTCTGCCTTGTTTGTTCTGGGAGCCTTAGCACAGTGAAAAACAGAGTTGGCCTTAAATTAAGATCCTGGGATAAGCTTATAAAAAATAATAAAAAAAAGAAGGATCCTCATAACCCATGTGGCTGTAATTAAAAGCCTGACTTCTCGCTCCATATCCTCAGGCTGTCTGCTGCACCTGTCCCTCATTTGGCTCCTCGTGCTGATCTGGGGCAGCAGATCCCTGACAGGCATACAGAACAGCTTCTGCACACGCTCAGCCTGAGCCGCAGCCAGCAGCGAGTCAACGTGCGCCTTGTATGGGGAACCTGGGGAGGAAACACTCTCTAACAAAGTCAACCCACAGACAAACACCTCTTTTACCCTCTCTAGCTGCCTGCTCCTCCAGAGGTGCTCCATTCCTCCTTTTATTCAGTCGTTGAGTGATAAAAATCAACGACTCAAGTCTGCAACGAGTAACTCCACTTGTCTTTGCAAATGACTTTCACCCCTCAGTCTCCCTCGTTTCCAGAGGCTTAACACATTAAAGATAAAATCTCATTTCCTAGTCTAGCAGCATCGCTGGCTCTTCGCTTAGTGAGGCTGCATCAGGTGCTGACATTAACAGCTTTTCTCACAGCTTTTCTCCTGCTCACAAATTCCTGAAGGTACGCTGATTATTGCCTCTTTGACAAATCTAACAAAATCTCACACTAAACTCTGTAAATTTATGTCTCCTTTATGTACTTAGGATTTCAGACTGCAAGGCATATGCTTATCACTTGTTTCTCAACCCAACCTTGAAACAATCTGATGCCCTGATTTAAGAACCACGAACGCAAACATCGGATCATCAGCTAATAATGACAATTCCGTCATTCACATGAGCCTGATGTAAGAAAACAGGCAGACAAGGCTATGCAGCAATCTGAGGAGGCCTTCGGTGAGAGCCACAAGATAATTGAATGGGAGTTTTTTTTCACAATGATTACAGGGAGGGTATTGAGCTTCTGAAGCTTCTGGCTAGGTGTGTGAAAGAGCAAATCAAGCTTTGTGAGAAGTATTGAGAAAGGCAGAGGCTTTATTAGCAAGCAGACAATGGTGCAATGACTCAAACTACTTTGACTGGGAGCTACAGGGTTTAGGTTTAAGCTCTGTAAGCTGAGAAATACTGTTTCAGACTTTAAAGACATTTTGAAATGCCTTGGTGTTCAATCAAAACCATATAGGAGCATGTTAACTTGATGTCTTTTGCATCTATCTTTCAAAATCTTCATGTTTCACCATCTCTGGCCAACACAGTAAAGGTAAGGCACATGCTTAGGGTGTACTGAAGAAATAATTATGTCTGGATTCAAGAAGAATTAATAGATATCTGAGGACGCCCACATGCTGTTGTGAAGGTTACGCTAAACTGAAAACACAATGGAGCAATGGACAGATGGATCCAAAAAAAACAACCTTGCAGAACATAATGACATAATGCCATATTGCAACTGTCATCTAGATACATGTGTACCGGTGCCCTCATGTACACGTTGTTTACTATAAAAAGTGCAGTAACTCGTTTAAATGGTGTATTATGTATAGCTTCACACAGCAATATTATGTGCTGGTAATAATGTCTAAATCATCTGCAAGGCTTCATCTATCTGGTGACTTAAGGTGGAGCTAAATATCCAGCACATTAAAATGAGAAAATACACAGAATTGGGTTTTAGAGAATGAGACAAAGTAATATTTGAAATAAATATTTCAGGGGTTAAATAAAGAATATTTTCTTTTTGTTGTTTTCACAAATGGAACAAAGTTTTTAGGAATTCTAAACTTTTTAGTTTTAAAGAATCTGTAATCAGTAATAAATCTACTCAAGGTTTGACCAGTTCATGTTGTGATGTTTTTGTTTTGCTTGACCCAGGTCGTTCTAATTGCAAAAATGTTTACCGTTTTTATAAAAAGAATAAAGATGAACCTGTTTCCAGTGTAGAAATTTCCAACATCTAAATAGTCAATCAGAAGCTGCCTTAAAGATGCCAACTGGTACCTAGCCGACGTCTCCTGCCATCAGCTAGAATAGCAACAGCAAGAATCATTGCTGTTGCTCTATCAATGTTTTCTTTTCCTGCTGAAATGATGACCCATGAATTATTCAAAAGTGCTGGAGGTTTTTCAAAGTGTAAAATATTCACCTTCATAACACAGGCTTATCATAATAGCATCGCCAGATGAACTTCAATTTGATGAGAAATATGGTGGCACTTTTTAAGATGGCAAGATCTCATGTCGTAAAATTTCCCAATATTCCCAACGGGTGACCTTTACTGGCTTAAATTATAGTTCATAAATCACCTTGGCAGTTTGGACGAACTGTCAGATGGTCTAGGAACTGCCTGAACAAAAGTCTATGTGACAATGTTTCTCTTGAGTCTGCTCTATTTTATAGTCCATTGTTGTAAGTGGTTCCATTCTGGGGCAAGAGCAAATGTAACAATGTTCAATTTCAGCTTTTAAGATGGCATATACCCAACATTTAGTCATTTGGGCAGAATGCAAAAGTCTACATGATGTGCTCAATGAAAAGGTCTACAGGCTAGCATTAGGAATACATACCAATAATCAATAAATTATTGAATCATTGACTTTCTTGTGAAGGAATTATCCTTACTTAAAAATTAAAATTATACCTGCTTTTATATGTTAAAAAGCAATCCTCATGTGAGAATTAAAGAAAAAAAAATGACTATGTTGCCACAGTCAAGATCACAATTGGCTTGTGCACACTGCTAAAGCACCAATAATTGGTTGCCGTTAATAAATGATCATTTTACTAGGAAATCATATGCAGTCATGTGTTGTGTAATGAACTCCTGCAACAGTTCTCATAAACCATGGTTAAACTGTCTTAATCCTCCTGTCTAGGCAGCTCTAATTGCTCTTAAACCCTCGGGATATAAAGTGCTGATGTGCTTTCTTTAATTGCAGACATCCTCCCTTTCCCCACACTTGTTTGCTGCCATATGAAGAAATTCATAGCAGGTTGAAACGGCAACCAATTCCACAATGTGCCTTAAGGACACCAATTTTGTATATTGGTGTGTGGTGTGTGTATATGTGTGGTGTAATCCGCGAGAAGCATTTTGCTAGGGCAGCCTGAATCCATTCAATTTCAATTTGGATTCATATTTCCTGTAGGCGCAGCCTTGAGGTCCCTCGGTGTTCTGAAATCACTGCTCGCTATTGGCTTGAAATATCACTCACTTTCTGCTATATGATGTCAATAGAGCAGAAAGGAGAGATTTTTCGGAGGACTCCAGGCTAAAATCTTATTCAACTTTAATGTTTATCAGAATAGCAACAGACAGGAAACAGTTAGCTGCAGGTCAAACACTCTGACACTGCCGAGGAAAAGCAGAGAGCGATTTTTAAGGCAGTTGTACCAAGTCGTCAGAATCTAGGACATTCAGATGACTATGTTGAGTTGGCCCAGTTCCTGGAGTTTATCTGTAGAGATGTGAAAAATATCACCTCCTGTTTCACACATTTTTTATCGATTCAACTTCTACTCTATAAACCCACTCACTCAAACAACAAGTTCTGGCCTGATGGTTGATTAATTACAAGAGAAAATGCATAAAATCAACCCCATGCTGAGGCACAAGTCACAATACTCAGAATCCTGATTTGGTTTTAATGAAATGTTGGTGACCAACTTCATGAAGACATGCATGAGGAAAGATTTCCGTAATATGAAACTCTCCTAACCTTTCTAATAGCCTGTTTATAAAGTAACCACTTGAAATTTCAAGTGCTCAGTGAAAATTTGGTTTTTAACCTATAAAGTCATTGTGCTATGTTAGACAAATAATTGTATCAGGCCCTTATCAGCTCAATGATTAGTATGCTGGCATTCCACAGCAGGCCTTGAAATTGTAAATCAGTTTTAATGTCAGAAATAGCGAGTCAGTCAGAAGACGACAGACATTAGAGGATGTTTTAGCTCATCGGCTTACTGTACCATTCTCATTTATAACTTTTAGATTCAAGTTGAACTGAATCTAAAAGGATAAGATTATTTTAAGGAAAATGTTTGTTCATGTCCTTATCAAACTGAGTTGTTTAACTCCAGTGCTACATATACCAATGACCTCCTGAACCTCTGCCTTGGTGTGTTGTCTTTGCTTGTTTGCTATAGAGTAATAAATATTTACAGTAAGCAAATGAAATGAATATTGAATAGCAAACAAAATAGAGGAAAAACGTTCTAAAAGTAAAAGTTTGTAGCATTTTCCGTTAGTTTGAAAAGGGGCTCCATCCCCAGAAGCTAATGCTGTTTGTGCTGCCCTTGAACTACCTGACGTCATCTGTGTACAATGTGAGCATCTGCTGCCACAAGCCTCTGTCCACCTGGTTAAATATTACATTAGCATGAAAAAGGCAAGTTCATAACACTTGGAACACTTTAGCCAACAATTATAGTGGGGATGGTGTGCTGCTGACCTCGACTCGGGAGGTTGTGGGCCGGTGAGCAGAGTACTTTGAAGACCTCCTCAATCCCACCAACATGCCTTCCATTGAGGAAGCTGAGCCTGGGGACTCTGGGTCAGGCTCTCCAATCTCTGGGGACGAGGTAGTCGAGGTGGTTAAAAAGCTCCTCGGTGTCAGGGCCCCGGGGGTGGGTGAGATTCGCCCTGGGTGCCTTAAGGCTCTGGATATTGTAGGGTTGTGTTGGCTGGCGCGACTCTGCAATATTGCATGGACATTGGGGGCATTTCCCCTGGATTGGCAGACTGGGGTGGTGGTCCCCCTGTTCAAAAAGCCCTTTGATACAGGCTGTCAGCTCCCTGTATGACTGGTGTCAGAGTTTGGTCCGCATTGCCGGCAGTAAGTCGGGCTCGTTTCTGATGAGAGTAGGACTCCGCCAGGGCTGCCCTTTGTCACCGATTCTGTTCATTACTTTCATGGACAGAATTTCTAGGCGCAGCCAAGGTGTTGAGGGGATCCGTTTTGGTGGCCCTAGGATCGTATATCTGCTTTTTTGCGAATTATGTTGTCCTGTTGTCTTCATCAGGTCGTAATTTGCAGCTCTCGCTGGAGCGGTTCGCAGCCGAGTGTGAAGCGACCGGGATGAGGATCAGCACCTCCAAATCAGAGGCCATGGTCTTGAGCTGGAAAAGGGTAGAGTGCCCTCTCCGGGTCAAGATGAGGGGGCGGGGGGGACAAGTGAGGGGTGTCCAACCCCAAGTGGAAGAGTTTAAGTATCTCGGGATCTTGTTCACGAATGAGGGAAGAAGGGAGCGGGAGATCAACGGGCAGTTTGGCACAGCGTCTCCAGTGAAGCGGGCGATGTACTGGTCCGTTGTGGTGAAGAGAGAGCTGAATCAAAAAGCGAAACTCTCGATTTACCGCTCGATCTACGTTCCTACCCTCATCTATAGTCATGAGCTTTGGGTCATGACCAAAAGAACGAGATCACGGATACAAGTGGCCGAAATGGGTTTTCTCCATAGGAGCTTCTCACCCTTAGAGACAGGGTGAGAAGCTCAGTCATCCAGGAGGGACTCAGAGTAGAGCCGCTGCTCCTCCACATTGAGCGGTTTAGCTATAACAGCAACAATAGTCCATAAAGACCATTCTGTCAAATCAAAGTCTGGGACTCAGCGAAAGGTATATTTAAAACTCAACACACTGGAAGCTTTACCTACTAAGTTGTGGAAGTAGACAGGTCAGACTCAACTGCTCTACTTACAGCATGCCTACTGTCGTCATGAAAAAGCTTCAACCACTTTAGCAAATGAAAATACTCACTTCATCAAAACAGAGAAATATTTCTCAATAAAATAACTGATGCAAACAAACATTATTTGTCATCTCCATCTAAGGTTGATTCCACTGGGGCTAAAAAAATACTGAATAAAATTAAGTGGCTGAAAAATCTTACATTTTATACAGCGTGATTCTATAATGGATAGTATTACAAATCCACTGCATTAGGAGTTTCCCCTTTCATAAACCTCCCGAGGGTCTGCTCATTAATAAGACCAAAGTTGCCACTGGCTGACCTTCTACAACATGCAGACATGCATCTCAGTGCATGAGTCACGGATTTTAATGCGCGTGTCCTGCAGAGATAAATGAACAGTAATCTTAGTGTTTGTGTGTTGCTCATAACTGCAGCCTCCCATGAACAGAAGTTGGTAGGATTCCTACGTCTCCAAGACTGGCCTCTGAATCTCAGCCAATTTGTTTCTCAAGAGTACGCTTTATCTTGTGGACTTTTGTCAGGGCTGATCAAATCCACTCAGGAAGAAAATCCTTCAGCAAGATGGACCAACATGTTACGAGCTCCCCTAGAGCTCAGAAAATGCATGAGTTGAATTTAATAATTGTTTCTTCTTTTTTGTTGTTTTTAATCGGTTTCCTGTAATTTTATTCCCTTTAAACAGCAGCAGCTAAAATTGGTTCAATAAGTCAAGTTATGAGACTATTTTTATCAATAAAAATATTTTATACAATTTATAGCTTTTTTTTCTAACAACATGAAAACATTTTGCACTTTTGGACTTCATCTGAAGCTGATCTGTCTGAGCAGCATCTCTTCTTCTGTCTAAGATGCACAAATGCAATAGCTAATTAATAGTTTCCATAATTCATGATAGTTTCATCTACAACTGCTTCATTCCAAGAGAATCAGTTTTCTTTCATTTAATGGAAGAAGAGGGCAGCTGTATGTCTTCCTAAACATAAAGCCGCCATTGATGTTTATTCTGGGATTTGTTGATTATCATTTCATAATAAACCTCAAAAACCTACTCCTAACAAACTGTTCTGTCTTCAAGAAAAAAAAAGTCATTACAACCAACCAGTGTTTTTATTAAAAACTGTGGTAATGCATGTGATAAAATTAAAGAGGTTGATTCACAAATTATTCATACCTCTTTTTCACATTTTATTACATTACAACCAAAAATCTGAATTATATTTTACTGGAATCGTATGTGAAAGAACATAAGGTAGTAATCTGGGAAAAAAAAAAACAAAAAAAAAACAAAACTATGTTTACAATCCAAATTTGAAAACTGTTTTGTGTGTTTTCACCTCCACTGAGTCGATATTTTTTTTATCCATTTCAGGCATGCCTTTACCAGTTTTGCACATTTAAAGACTGAAATGTTTTACAATTCTTAAAACACATTACACAGAGCTTTCTAGCAAGTAGATTCAAAGTTTAACCTGTACAATTTCTTCCACATGTTTCCACACTAATCTGACACATAAAATCTCTACAAAATACTTAAACGTTTGTCTGGAGACGAACTGAAAAAAGGATCAAATGTAAAAAGATAATCTAATCCAATGGGAAATCAGGACAAATTGGATGTGATTGATTCTGTCTTGCCAGCTTGACGGTGCCAAGGGCCAAAGCCAAAGCTTTCCAGGTGGAATCAGGGATGAGCTCTCTCTGGAAACCAGTTTAATGTTCTTCCAAACTGCTCTTTTAACCGATTGTATTGAGCGTTTCTTGTGAGAACTATAAATACAGATTAACTCACAATGACACAGAAGATGTTGTGGTGCCTCACGGCCCTGTTCAAACCAACAAAAATGTGTACCGATTTTAAAGAAAGTCAGAGTCGACAAACTCACCGCTTTTCTCTCACTCCCTTCGCAAATGACCCAAAAATAATTACCACTGGCTACTGTAATAAATGCAAATAATTTCTGGTAATACTTCAACAGCAGCAGACTACACACTCATTTTCTAAATAAATGCAGTTTAATGTTTAACAATTTGACATTTGTATTTTATTGCTGATGTATTTTTCTTAAGCATGTCATACAGCGAAGGATTTAGACTACATCAAATTTTCAGACTCTCCCCCCCGCAGGATGGGAAAAGCTTGTTGAGTCGGTCAGGCAGCTAGCTGAGCAGCACAGCAGGTAGCAGGTCAAAACAGGCAGCCTCCTTTCACTTCTACTCTCTGCTCTCATCTTTTCAAACCTGCACTTAACCTGAGCGTCTGGAGCAGTCGGGACGAGGCTGAAGCCAAACCACCTCCGCTTCCACGGCCTCGTAATGAGGGAGACGAAGAAATGTGCAAATGACCTTTCCGTCACTGTCACAGCGGGGATGCTTCGAGACAGGTCTTGTTTCCCGGTGCACCATGGAGTACTCACTCAACAACCATATGCATGATAGAATTTCAATCAGCTTACATTTGCTTTGGATTTGAGATATAGCATTTAAGTTTTTACATCCTGCAGGACAGAGGCCAACAACTGCAACAATTCATGCCATCTTGAACATTTAATTTCACTCCAAAATCCATTTAAAAATAGTCTCGTGCATTGTCCATGTTCAACTTTAAAACAATCTCTGAAGAATAATCTGTCATCCAGCATTCCTGATTCTGGACTGTTGAATTATCCTCAGTCCTCTGGATCCGAGTCTGGCTGTTGATCACTAAACATCCTCCTGAGCACTCTAGCAACACTTCACTTCATTTTAAGTGAGATCCGTCAAACTCCGTTTATGCTCGTTACTTAAGGTGCTCCCCAAGGTGCTGTCCTGAGGCCTCTGAAGTATTTACCATCCATCTCCTGCCGTTTTTCATCCACCCATAGGGTCAGGACAGGTGCTGATGCCTATCTCCAGTGGTCAACGGGTGAGAGGCAGGGTACACCCTGGACAGTCCATCACAAGGCCTGGCCATTTTTCATAACTTCACAATTATTTTCCATGATATGAAGATGACACATCACATCTTGACAATTTTCTCACTGGACTTTAAATAATAAATTAGTATAATTGCATTATTTTGGCTGGTTCAAATCAAATTAAACAGTGAGGCCTTTTAAAGTAAGTCTTCCATCATTAACAGTTTCTTGTCTGCAGAATGAGCATTTGGCTCCTTGGCATCAACTGTTTTTTTGTGTTGCAAAGGAGAACACAGATGTAGTGTGCAAGCATTTAGAGAAGTGAAACTTCACCTGAAGTGGTTACAGTACGGAAAAAACACTTAACATCCACATACCGATGCACCATAAGGAATTTGGAAATGAAAAAACACTAAAAGACTTTAATACAAGGTAGTTATATTTACAATTTAGCAAAGGTCATGCAAACTCCATGCAGAAAGACTGTAGGCCAGGAATCAAAGCTCTTCTTGCTGCCAGGCAACAATGCTACCAACAGCTCCACTGTGCAGCTGGATTATCATTCTTGTATATAATAATAAATGAAGGTATGGCCACAAATTACAGCGCACGACAATCAGGGATTGGAGCAATTCCAACTAAAGTGATCTTTTTGCAGACATTTTTTTTTTATTTTACATTGACAAAAAAAAAACCCTCAACAATCAGAAGAAATCCTTTTTTTTTCCTAATTGTCCTTTCAAACCGCTATATCTTTCTCTTACACTGACTTGCTGTGTTAGACCATGGGGTTTAGAGCCATATGTTACTCTGTCCCCAACTTTTGGAACTCTACCTTTGTCACCGGATCACTGGATAACTTTTCAAATCCTGTCTAAAAATTCATCTAGTCATGCACTGCATGTTTCGTTAACTTCTATCGTCAACCTTCCTTCAATGTTTTTGCCTATTTTTTATTCCACACCATACAGTTGTGTTCAAAATAATAGCACTCCAACACCATTTTTAATGGAAATTATATTTCTACATGACAAATAATCTATTAGATGAAGCAGAGTAATATAAAACCAACAGCCCCAGAAGTCATAACATGCAGGCTGATGATTCTGAGTAAATTAATCATCAATAGAAAAGAGCCTTCTCAAAAGTAGCTGTGTGGAGTTCAATCAGTTTATTTTGTGAAAATGTGTCAAGCAAGGGGCCCTTATTTAAGGATGAAGGCTGCAAATGTTGCACATGCTTAGAGTGCATTCCTCCAAAAACCTGAATAAAGTCAGCTGTTTTGGACGTTGCTCAGGAGAACAGCGTTCTTTGATTAAAAAGTTTATAGGAAAGTGTACAAAGTGGAGAAAATGATAGGCTGTTCACCTGAAATTATCTTAAATGCTTTAAAATGAAAACCCAAACCAGACAAACATGGAAGAAAACAAAACTTCCCCTTTGAATGGATGTGAGGAGTAGTCAAAAAAAAAAAAAAAAATCAGCCAATGACCATCTTCAAGGTAGTCAAAGAGAGTCTCAAGTTTCTGTAAGCATTGCAATAATTACTGTACAGGAAATAGACATATTTCCTAACAGTATATATATATATATATATATATATATATATAATAAAAAAAAATTCCCTTCTCACCCTCTGCGGGTGGTCTCTTTCATCCTCTGAGCTCGGGTCCAGAGAGAATGCAGACAAAGACTGGAAAGTGTCAGAATTTGGGAATGGTGCAGGACCTGAGCAGCTCTACATCATAGTGCACGCAATACATACAATCACGTATCAGAGTGTTTTTGGAATAAAATTAGAGACCATTGTGAAAAGCCTTAAAGCTGTAACCCCAAAGACATCTTAGATATTAAAGTAATTAAATGGGAAAGCTTATCTTTCCTATGTGAGGTCAGACAGTAGATGAATATGAGAGCTGTCTTCACTGAGTGAAGTTACTCACTGTGGGTATCTGGAAAATTTTACTCAAGAGTTGCAATGCCTTAAATATTTTACTTAAGTAAAACGTACATTGTAGTACAAATACTCCAAGAAATATATATATATATATATATATATATATATATATA
>CAEGAE010047236.1:0-23588 GCA_903067095.1 Girardinus metallicus
TTACCTACTTTTCTAACTTATGAGCCATGTTTTGTATACTGAATGGAGTAAGTCAATGACAAACAACATGCTAGTGACAGCATTCATGCTAACATTAGCATTTTGGCTAATTTTAGCTTATGCATTCATTTTAACATACTGAATGGTTCGAGTCCATGTCACTCAACATTCTTGTGGCTCTCTTTACTTTAGCTTAGCATTGATGCTACTTTTTAGCATCAGAACGCTGGGTCCAAACCGACGGGCACACTTTGGCAGGCCCCGGTTAAATTTCTTCAGGAATTTTCTAGTTATTATTGTTTTTCTCTCTTTTATCTAAGCTTCCTCACAAAAATAAAGAAGCAAACTTCTGAGATTCAAAACCTAAATTTCCCAGAAAAACTTCAACGTTTGAAACAAACCATGTTTGAAAAAAAAAAATGTTTATTTCCAGCAACAATATGGACAAAACAGTAACTAAAAAATGAAAATGAACGTTCATTTGATGTGGTCAAAGAATACAAAACCTGCCGTTGCCGCAGTAATCTAAACCATTCCAAGTATTAAGAATAATTACAGATTCTGGTTCTAGACTAATTAAAGTACATTCTTACTGCACAAAGAAAAAGCTGAATTGATGGAACTTCTGATTTACAAAAACACAAACGGTCTCCGTGTAAAAGTGAGATCCAGGATGAACTTTGACCTCTGTCTGTGTGGAAGCAGTTGAGTCGGGCTGCAGAATCGGAGCGTTTTGATTTCTGTGCTGACTTGAACTCGATGTGTCGGCAGCACCTGATGGTGACGGCGCGCCGCTTCACCGTCATCATCGACGAGAAGCTGCTGCTCAAGCTGCTCAGCTTCTTCGGCTACGGGAAGGCCGAAGCCGGTGGGTGTCACGCCTCTCGCTGCTGACGCGTTGCTCTGCGTCTGCAGGCTGCGAAAGTAACTAAATACCTAAACGCAGGGCTGGAGAACCTGGACGAGAACCTGCACGAGCGGCCCAGCGAGGACGGCGGGCCCCGGAAGCGCTACTACTTTGAGAACCTGAAGATCAGCCTGCCTCAGATCAAACTGAGCGTCCTCCCGTCTCACAAGCTGCCGCCGGACCTCAAGGTAACGCCGATCCGCTTTCTCAGCGTGAAGGTTTCGGGCCCGGACGGATCAGGGCTCCGCTGCAGTCTAGAAACATCTGGAGGAATTTGGAGAGTGAAAGTTTAAATTTAGTGTCAAGAGGAAAACGCGCTTCCAGATTTTGGATCTTAAATTATTATTTGAAAGATAAAATCTTGAAGTTATGGTAAAGTTACCGTTTACTAACATTGATTTATATTTATATTTGGTTTACAAATTATAATTTTTTATTAATCGTGTTCAGGACGTTCTTAAAATGTCTTAAATTCATTGAAGAAAATGTAAGTTAGCCTTGAGTACGTTAATTACAGCTCTTAAATTTATTCGATCTAGTTTCTTCTGAGACTTTTCCGTCAGGCAAAAGTTTGGGTCGCACCCGTACATCTTCGTTGGTTCTGTGACCGGAGGCCGTTGAGGCTACCGCTAACTAGCGGCTAATGTACTAGTGCTAGCTAGCTTTTTTGTTTCTGTCATGGGTTAATTTACCTTTACATGTATGAAATATTCTTTTAACTTCTACTTGCAGGTTGGAACCAAAGAATTGGAGAATAACTTCAGTTTTAAAGTGGTTCTGATTGGACCCGGTGGTTCTGATGTCGGGTTTTTTCCTGTCCAGGCTCTGAAAGGAACCCTGGGCTTCCCTCTGATCCGCTTCGAGGACGCGGTCATCAACATGTACCCGTTTACCAGAGTCCACCCCTACGAGACGCAGGAGATCATCATCAACGACATCCTCAAGCACTTCCGAGAGGTCAGAGTTCACACCTCCGGGCCGGCCCGTCCGAACGCCCCGGTTCTGGTTCTTCACGCTCCGGTGTCTCCCCCGCAGGAGCTGATGAGCCAGGCGGCGCAGATCCTGGGCTCCGTGGACTTCCTGGGGAACCCGATGGGCCTCCTGAACGACGTCTCCGAGGGAATGACCAAGCTCATCAAGCACGGCAACGTGCACGGCATGCTGCTCAACGTCACGCACGGCGTCTCCAACTCCGCCGCCAAGGTACCGAGTCTGGATCCGGTCACCGCAGACGACCCGCTGCGCTGACAACGAGCCAGTTTATGGGTCACGGTTTTATTATGACTGTTTTTATAGGTGAAGATCACAAAACGGCCAAATCATCTGTTTCGAGTAAATAACTGCAGCGTGTTTTTACAAAGAAACATCTAAACACTTGCATAAAATGTTTCCTTTCAAAATGTCAAGAATCCATGTAGTGTTTTTTACAAGTGTTGCGTGTTTTGATAATATTTTTATGCTACTTGCTACATAGAAACGAAATAAATAGGAAAATATAACAAACAGTGATGGGAGAGAATTTGGCCCAGTGAAAGCAAATTAAACTTTAACCTCAGAATTCAGACTTTTGAAATGTCAAAATTCTGAGGAAATTGAAAATATTCTAAAAAATAAAGTAAAAAATTTAGAGAAAAAGTCCAAATTCTGTGACAAAAATCCAAGATTAAATTTTAATGTTCAAAATTCAAAAATTTTTTAAATTATATTAGAATTTTTTCTCAGAATTTGCTCCTGTCCTCTGTTATTACTATTCTATTACTTATTCACCAGCTAAACAAATGTGTTTTTATAACTAACTAGATTAATAATAGCTGCTGCAGTGTGTGAACAGCAAACGACGAGCAGAGACTGTTGTCCTGCCGCTCAGGGTAAAGAACCGTTCAAAAGAACCGGATCGTTACCCGGATCAAAGTGGCCGAATGGTCGTTTCTGTCTTCAGTTTGCAGGCACCTTATCGGACGGTCTGGGTAAGACCATGGACAACCGGCACCAGAGCGAGCGGGAGTACATCCGGTACTGCGGCGCCACCAGCGGGGAGCACCTGGTGGCCGGGATCCACGGCCTCGCTCACGGTGAGCCGGCGAACGCCGAGTCGCAGCGACACGGCCGCCCTGCTGGGTCATGACTGTGAATCGCCTCCGAACCTGCAGGAATCATCGGGGGCATGACGAGCATCATCACCTCCACCGTGGAGGGCGTGAAGACGGAGGGCGGCGTCAGCGGCTTCTTCTCCGGACTCGGTAAAGGTCTGGTGGGAACCGTCACCAAACCCGTCGCCGGGGCGTTGGACTTCGCCTCGGAGACGGCCCAGACGGTGCGGGACATCGCCAGCCTCAGCAGCCACAGGTGGGGTTTCCTCAGGGCCGGAACCAGAACCACAAGTCCACAAATACACTGCAAAAACAGAACCTCTGACCAGCATCTGGGGTCCAGTTTCCAGACACCTGAAATAAGGCCAAAGCAACTTTTCAGCAAGACATCGGAGCTTATTTTAACTAAATAATTTGGAGATTAAAGTCCAAACTCTGACAAAGTACTAATTAAATAATCTGCCAGTGGAACTAATACTTCTTTTAATCAATATTAAGAGACTATGGACATAAAAGCAGCTCTTACTTCTTGCTGAGAAGTTACTTGTAAGTTAGTTTGGTCTCATTTAAAGGTGGCTGCTCTGGAAACCAGACCAACAGACAGTTACCCAGCAACCGGGTTGCAACCCGGTTGCTAGGTAACCAAAGAGTGAGTGAGTTGGTTCCACCACCCTAGCTTAGCTCGCTGAGAGGTTGAGTTGCTGACGTCTCCCCTCTGCCTACATCTCCCAGAATGCTGTGCGGTTCAGTGAATATCTTATCTGTTGATATTGATGACATGTGAGTTGACCTGTTGCTCAGCCCTACTTCCTGTTTGCCTGACTGCGACTTCCTGTCCAGACTCCCGGTCCAGCGCGTCAGGAAGCCGCGCTGCTGTAAGGGCCCTCAGGGCCTCCTGCCGCGGTTCTCGGCCACTCAGGCCGAAGGTCAGGAGCAGCTCTTCCGCCTCACCGACAACATCCACTCCGAGTTGTGAGTTTTCCCGTTTGCAGCCCAAACGGAGCCGGATCTCTCCGGGTTCTGTCACGTTTCCAACCCACTTCCTGGTTCTGATCCGGCAGCTTGATGGCGGTGGAGCCGATCGACACCTACAGCGTCCTCATCTCCTCCAAAGTGGTTTACTTCCTGAAGCCGGGCGACAGCGTGGACCGCGAGGGCATCGTCCTGGAGGTCAAATACGACGACCTCTTCCACTGCCTGGTCTCCAGGGAGTATGGGAAAGTTTACGTCCAGCTCACCAAGAAGGCGGAGAACTCCACCAGCGGAGTGGCCATTCCCGGGCCCTCGCAACAGAGACCCATGGTGAGACTCAGAACCAGAACAAACATCTAAGAAAACACTTTAATGAAACGGGTCAGAGATCCAGAGCTCAGATCAGAACGTATTAAACATTAAAACCCGGTTCTGTAGCTGCAGGAAGAAAAAAAGACATTTTATATCCACAAACTGACAACCTGAAGAAGATCCTCTACACTGCAAAAACACAAAATCTTACCAAGTGTTTCTGGTCTAGTTTCCTCTACAGAATACACTGAAAATAAGACAAAGGTAACTTCTAACAAGATGTAGGAGCTCGTTTTAATTCAATATGTCCTTAATATTAATAACAGTTTTAGCTCCACTGGCCCATAATTTAACCTGTAATAAGGGAAAAATGTCTGGTTATAAATTAAATGTACAACAGCATATAAGAGCTGCTGGAGATGGAAAAAAAAGAGTAAATTTCAAAAGATGAATATTTTTTACTTTTGAAAATGACATTTTAAATTTTTGTTCTAGAAAATTTCTGAGTTTAATCTAAAAATTTCTGATTATTTTTCTAGAAAATCTTCCAAGTTTTGAAAAAGTTCATGTTTTTTTCTGTCTGCTGTGACTCTAGTACTCCGTTGTAAAATAATCTCTAAATTTTCACCAACATTAGTTTCAAAAAGTGAAAATTGGAGAGAAAAAATTCAAAAATTGAGATTAATCTCAGAAATGTTTTAGACAAAAAAACAATTTGTCAGTTTCAAACTTTGAAAATTTTCACTCTTTGTAGAAAATTTCTGAATTTGGTTTCCAAATTTCTGAGTTTTTTCTACCAAATTTATGACTTTTCAAACTCTGAAAATGAAAGTTTAATTCCAAAAATGTCAATTTTCAGACTCAGAAATTTCTTTTAAGGAATTATTTACTTAAAAGTTGGTTTTATTTTACCATATTTCCAGTAGAATCGACTTGGCAGGATGTTGTGTTTTTGCAGTGTGTGACGCGCTGGGAGGCCCAGCAGCCCGTAACGCTGCAGCAGCCCGTAACGCCGCTGCAGCAGCCCGTAACGCCGCTGCAGCAGCCCGTAACGCCGCTGCAGCAGCCCGTAACGCTGCAGCAGCACGTAACTCTGCAGCAGCCCGTAACGCCGCTGCAGCCCGTAACTCTGCTGCAGCGTTACGGGCTGCTGCAGCGTTACGTCCTGCTGCAGCGTTACGGGCTGCTGCAGCGTTACGTCCTGCTGCAGCGTTACGTCCTGCTGCAGCGGCCCTTAACGCCGCAGCAGCAGGACGTAACGCCGCAGCAGCAGCCCGTAACGCCGCAGCAGCAGCCCGTAACGCCGCCGCAGCCCGTAACTCTGCCGCTGTCGCCCGCAGGTCCAAGTGAAGAACGAGAGCCTCGCCTATAAGATCTCCCAGGAGATCAACTACGCCAAGAGCCTGTACTACGAGCAGCAGCTGATGCTGCCGGCCGACAGCAACGAAGACTTCCCGCTGCTCGAATTCTGACGTTTTCCTCCGAAGTTCTGAAGCGACTCGGCGGAAGGAGAAACACGCAACGCTCTAACAAACACTGAGACTCCTGAACTCTAAAAACTGACAGAACCACTATTTGTTCTGGACGTTCACCGACACACAGAACTGTGAATATGTCTAGAAGAACCATAAACTCTGTAAATATATATATATGAATATATATGTGTTGTTATAATAAAAATAGGATATTAAGAAGAAGCTGAGCGTCTCTAACAAGCTGCTTTTAGATGTGTGCGTGTTTGTATATAAGAGTCTATTAGAGAACATGAAACTGTAGATCTGCGCAGGTTTTTAACCTTTTCTGGGCGAGTCGCTGTCTGCAGGAGTCGGCCTGAATCAGACGGCAGGAAGTCCCGGAAGGAGCGACTGCAGGAGGAAGAACCGCAGCGCTCGCTGTGTTTCCCGGCTCTTATTTATCTGATCCGCTGCTCAAGGTGTTGCTTCACGTCGGGGGAGGCGGGTTGAGGATTTTCTGCAGGGTCAGGGCTCCTCCACTCAGTTTGCTTCACACTATGGATGCAAATGTTCTGTTGCTGATACGGAATGATGATTATTTGTTGGCAGACATGTATCGGTTTAAATTCACCCTTTAATATTTTTGCAATAAAACATTTTATGTCATTTTAAACAAGTGAAGCACTTTTTTTTCTTCTGTGCAAATGGAAAAAGTGACTCTGTTGCCAAATTGGGCGGGATGTTAAAATTTGTGCTGCTTTTCACAAAGTTTGGTGGATATTTAGAAAGAAGCACAAAACTTTTAATAAAATGCTGTGATTTTGCACTCGTCTTATTTAATTTAATTTGAAAACTAGAATCTGTCAAACGTGACATCATCAATGATTAGTCATTGGTTAGTAAAGTGTCATTATGCAGTATTTTAAAGTAGAAATCCCAGAGTAACTTCGTGATTTAAAAGGAAGCCACAAAAGACTCAAGTTTTGTTCAAAAAGTCCAGTTCTGCTTCAGCTGGAAACTCTCAACACTGTATTAGGAACATCATAGATTAAAGAAAATAGTCAATTTCCACCCAAAAACTTGGACATTTCTTAGTTTGAAAGTCAAAAATTTGAGACTTTTCAAACTCCAAAAGTTTAACATTTTTGGGTTTTGAAACTCTGACTTAGCTCCAAACTAAATATTTAATTAGCAAACCAATATGTAGTTTGAAGCTAAATATCTAGTTATCCAACCAAATGTTTAGTTAGCAGGATAAATATTTAGCTCCAAACTAGATAATTAGCAAGCTAATGTTTTTGTTAGCAAGTTAAATATTAAGTTAGCAAGCCAACATTTATTTAGCTTGGAGCTAAATGTTTAGCTAATCGGTGAAAGTAAAAATGTTCAACTTTTGAAAAATTTTTTAGATTAATCTTAGAAATTTTCTAGAAAAATAAGGAAATTTATGAGTTTTTTGGTGGAAATGTACTCCTTTTTCCCTGCCAAGCCGTTATGAGGGCGAGAAATGTATAGATATATGGTAATAACCTGAATTTCAACAGAAGTTGAGATTTGGGCCGTTTCTTTTTTCTTTTTTTTTTTTTGGAGTTGACCGGGTTTTAGGTTCTGTTTGGGCCGGAAACTGTCAGTCAGATCTGGCAACCCAGATCCAGTAATCCTGGGGAAAATGACCAGAGTTGAGATCCGGCTGACGTCCAGAACGAAAAGTTCAACCCGTCTGTCCAGATCCGTCCACCGGACCGGGGTCCCACTCGGCGCCTGTACCTGGACGCACACTCTGCCGAAGCCGACTGACTCCTGCAGCTCCTGAGTCCACTGAGCCTCCAGGTCCGGTCTTCCGGACCCGCTGGGGTTCTGCTGGAGCCGCGGAGCTCGGCTCATGTCAGCTCACAGGCGAGGCGCAGCAGAACCAGGAGGTTCGGGATGAGGGAGAGCCGAGTGGCCGCTGCGTTGAGAGCTGCACACAAGAACGTGATTTACCTTTAAATCAGTCTAAATGCGTTTGTTCATTTTAACAAGCCACCTAAATTTCCTATCAAAAAATGGGAAATTTGATTTAGTTTTTTGTTAAATGTTTGCATCTGATGCTTCATCCAGTTCCACTCATTTTGTTCCAGTTTGTAAAGTTGCACGGTGAAAAATTAACAGCAATAATTTGGGTTATTTAGCCAGACATAAGAAAGAAAATAGGATTTATTGATAATTGTTTCAAACTAAGTACTTAATTAGCAAGCTAATATTTAGTCAGCAGGCTAATATTTAGCCCCAAACTAAATATTTAGCTAGCAAGCTAATTATTTTGGTTTGCAAGCTATTATTTAGAAAATTTAATTAAGCTAAATGTTTAACCTCAAACTAAATATTTAGTCGGCAAGCTAAATATTAATCTCCACACTAAAAGTTTAAGTAGGAGGCTAATTATTTTGGTTTGCAAGCTATTATTTTAGATTGAAAATATTTAATTAGTAAGCTAAATATTTAATTAGCAAGCTAAATATGTATGTCCGAGATAAATGTTAAACTAGTAAACTAATATTTAGTTAGAAAGTTAAATATTTACCTTAAATTAAATGTTTAGTTCGCAAGGTACATATCTATCAGCAAACTAAATTTTAAACCAGTAAGCTAAAATTTAGTTGGCAAGCTCCAATGTGTTATTTAATTAGAAAGCTAAATGTTCGGCTTCAAATTAAATGATTTTATACTTTAACTAGGCCATAAATGAGGGTGGTCAGTTCATCGAATCACAGCCAGCATCACATTTCGTTCTTGAACGTACCGATAAAATGTTCCCTTCCTTTCTTCAGTCTTGGGTTTTCTGTAACACAAAGTAAAACCCGTTTGTGGCCCGGTTCTGACCTGGTTCTGGGCCGGTTCTGAGCGGTTCTCACCGAACACGATGAGGCGGGTGTGTGTGTCGGTGGAGCCCAGAGGGTTCTGCGCCGTGCAGCGGAACATGGATCCGTTCAGCTCAGCGGGGACCCGCTCCAGAACCAGCTCCCTCCCATCGTGCTTCTCGCTGCCGTCCAGCAGGTTCCCGCCGACCCGAGTCCAGGTGAGCAGAGGCTCCGGGAACACCTTGGTCTGTGGACACAAGTTCAACCCCCTTTACTCTGATGCCCTAAGCAACAAACAGTGCAGTCAATTCCCTTTGAAAGTTAAAGGTTAAATTCTAACTAAATAAATTGATCTTCATTACATTAATGAGGCAAAAGGTTAAAGAAACATGTTGACAGACACTAGAACTTCTTTCTAAAACCGATTTCCACTTTATTTTTCCGCCGAGTCGACGATTAACTCGAGTTACAGTCGAAAATTAACAGCCGTAATTTGGGTTACATTCTGTCATAAGTGGAAAAAATGGCGGTTCGTTCTTCAAAGTCATATTTTCACTATGTTAAAACTAAATGTTTAGTTAGTAAGCCAAACATTTAGCCTCAAACTAAACACTAGCATTTGATTAGCCAGTTAAATGTTTATCTTGGAAGCGAATATTTAGCCAGCAGGCTAAATATTTAACTCTGAAGTTAATATTTAGCTAGTAGTTAAATATTTAGCTATAAGGCTAAGATTTTGTTAGCAAACTAAATATATTGTTAGTGAACTAATATTAAGCTAGCCCAGAGATAAAAGTTTATGTCCAAACTAAATATTTATTTTGCAAGCCAGATAAGCTAAATGCTGTTTTTAGCTCCAACTTAAATTTTTAGCTAAGAAGCTGATATTTATTTAGCCAGGTAAATATTTAGTTAGCAAGCTGATTATTTAGCTAGCACAGAGCTAAATATTTAGCTAACAGGCTAATTCTCTTGCCATAAACGGAAAGTGAACTACCGAAATAAAAGCTGGATCTTGGAAGCTCTATAAACTGTTGCTACTTTGTAATACTTCATAATTGTTACCTACAAAGTGAAGAGAGTTTATCGCTTTGCACCAAACCGATCCAGAACCGTTTTCTGGGTCATTAGAGATCTCGGAGCAGGGAGAGAAAAAACGTTCAGGATCTCCATGGGGGTCCAGGAGCCTCATCTTTTTCATTCTAACCTTTTCATTCATGTTGACATCTCCTACCATTTATCCTGGTGATATTGACGTTGTTCCACAGCCGTTCTGTATTACTACTTTTTCAAGCTGCACAGAGACGTTTTAGAGTCAGGAACTCACAGCAGACGGTCCCAGCTGGAAGCCCTGGACGGAAATTCGCACCGTGTCTCCCACTTTGGCCTTACTGGGTCTGGTGGACAGCTTGGGTCCTCTGGGAGCAGCTGAGGGAAAAACAAAGGAACGCACTGAAATGTTTCAACCTCAAACTGTCTGCTCGGCACGTAAAGCGTGCATGTAGCAACAGTGGAGAGGAAAAACACAAAAAAGAAATGGAAGACCTGATCCGGGATCAGTTTCTAGAGAAGCTCCTTTAGCGGCTTCATTAAGAAGAGAAACAGCGAAACAGAAACTGAGAGAAAACATATCTGAAAGTTTAGTTAGTATTACTTCCAGGCTAAAGGTCACCTTGAATCTAAATCTGCTGGAAGTATGAATACTTTCGGCCCTAACTGTGGAAAGAAATTGCATAATTTCTGAAAAACACCAGAAAACAATCAAAATAGCTGCTTCAGCTGTGCTGCACATATTCGCCCTTAATAAAAATCATTACTGCCCTTTTTGAAACACTAGTCTGTGTGTGTGAACCAGGTTTTTATATCCTTATGGGAACTTTTTCTACAATGTGGGGTTGTGGGGACCATTGCTCCTTGTGGGGACATTTTCTTGGTCCCCATGAGGGAACTTGTTGTTTTTGGGTCTAGGGTGAGAGTTAGGCTGTAGAAATGAATGGAAGTCAATGTGAAGTCCCCACAAGTGATGAAAACACGACTACGTGCGTGTGTGGGGGTGTGTGTGTGTGTGTCTCCTTTGCTTTAAGCCCTTTAAATGACTCATTTGCACAAACACAACCGAGACACTGAGCATTTCAGGCAGCTTCTGAACTCGTTAGTGGGGAAATAAAAGGTTGGAAATAAAACCTGCTTTAAATCCCCAAACCTTTTATACAAATGATCCACTGCAAAAGATTTGATTTCCTCTGAACTGTTTCACATTCCATCTCAAAATTATAGGCGAAGCTCTCGTTCTTATTAATACGCTATCCTTTAAGTTTTAAATGAAACTGGTTCTGACAGGAACGAACTGGACCGGACTGAACTCGACAAACATGAACTGTTTTCGGTATAAATGCGCCCTGCTGTCAGTGATGGTGGGAGGTTCTGTGAACATTGTGAGTATAAGTCATTTGTATAATGCAGAACCCTCCAAATAAAAGTTAAATCTGGTTTATTTGGCCCAAATAAAGCAGACCTAAAGGGAGTCCGGTGTGATGATTTGATTTGTGTTTAGCCTCTTTCTCACTCTCCAACAAATTGGCGCCCAACGTGTCAACAATTTAAAAAAAAACACAGATTAATTACTAAGTGTGCGACAATGGGGTCTCAAATATTTCAAATACTTTCTGGCCGTTACGGTCCCTAGCCCCGTCAGAACTGGGGTAGATACTTTTCTGAGGCGCTTTGAGTGGCTGGAGATTTGGTGTTGAGTTGTGACCTTACTGAGTGTGACCTCGGCCTGCATGGGCATGGACAGAGCGGGGTGGTTGACCTCGCAGCTGAACAGGGCTTCGTTATCCAGCTGTGGGTTGAGGCTCCAGGTCAGCATGGCTCTGGCCTCCATGGTGCCGTCGCCCGCCACCTGCTGCCAGTGCTGGAAGTAGTAGAGCGGGTCGCTGCTCTGGACCCAGCGGGGAAACTCCCGGCTCACCACCGTCTCCGGGATGCCCTCTGTGGTCGACTCCAGCTTCGACCTGAACGCTTCCTCCCCGCCTCGCTCCAAGCTGTCCGTCTCATTCTCTCTAAGCTGGGTCACTTTCCCCGCTTGGTTCTGCAGGGACAGGGACTTCTGGATTTTGGTGTCGTCAACATCTCCTCTGGGAAGAACCAGGTTCACGCTCCGGCTTCTTTTGGAGGCTTTACTGTGATGTCCCACCAAGGAAGAAGACCGAGCTGCTGGAAACACGTCAATGAGCTCACCGTCCCGTTTGAAGTAAACCTGGAAGGCAAAAGGTTTGGAAAAGTTAGAGACCTTTGGAGACGGATTAAGGATGTTTTCACACTTGATAGTCCAGTAAACCCAGAACTTCATAATTTGCTCCACCTCCAGCTGCTGTGCTTCTCTTTCTTTCTGCTCTGAGTCAAACCAACCTGTTCCCCTCCTGGCCTGTGGGGGCGCTGCACCAAGAACCACTGAAGGAAACGACACAAAAACCTCTGAAGACACTGAGAGCAACTTCCTTCTTCACCAGATGGAAACTAGAAGGAGGCGTGAGATTTTGGCGATTGGAGGATTTCTCTTTAGTCTTTGACTAAAAATTACAAGCCATTTCTCCTGCTAGCGCTAGGCTAGCACGTTTGTTTTGGTTGTATTTACCCAGAATGCCCTGCGCTATAGTCCACTTCCTGCTTTCTGAGCGGTCTCCGGTCTGCTTGGTGTTCACATATGCATCCAAACCGAACCAGAGTTCATTTCAACCGAACCCAGATCGAGGTTTGGAGGACCAAAGTTTGATTATCATTCACACCAATCCAAACGAACCGGACTTAGAGCGGCTGAACGGGCCTTTAAGCTGTTTGAGTTCCCTGCCTCTTACCCAGTCAGTACTGAAGATAAACAATATCTCGCAGCTGAATTAAAAAATTTAAACATTAAATAGGTTATTAGATTAATCTCTGTGAGAATAAGATTAGTTTATGTCGATCACAAATGATTTTGGAAAGCTGAATTTCTTTGCCACTGGATTTGATTCCATCACAAATGCAGCTGTTTGCTAATCCTCCGGTATTAATGCCGAATACTTTGGCAAAGAGGTCGCGCAGGGTACAGACCACAGCCACAAACAGCGTTTTAATTTCAAACTTTCTATCTGCTTCAGGCTGCATTTCTGTGTGTGTTCGTTTCACATCAAATCCAGCTGTGAACTCATTACTACCAGCCAGGCTCTCACTTTCTCTGTTACGCTTTTCATTTCTCTCCACCATCATAAATAGATCGCAAGCCGGATTTTTTTTGGTGTACAAGAATATCTGGGGAGAGATAACAACAGATGGATCCGTCTTACCGAGGGAGCCGGCTTTGCTCCAGTAACAATGCAAACCAGGGTGAAGTTCTTGGCCTCGTAACGGCTGAACGGAGCGGGGCTGTTGGCTGCCGCCACAGAAATAGACTTGGGGGGAACTGTAGGGAAAACACAAAAATATTCACACTCTGGAGGGGATTTATACCCATACATTACAGGCTGAGAGGCGAGTCTGCGGCGCTCCCACTGTCCCGCACAGTCCAAAATGGCTGCCACCTGTTTAAGAGCTTTTTAATCTCTAATGTCTATTTGTGAGTTTTTCCCTGTAGATATTGTTGGAAATATTAGTTTAATTATGCTAGTTTTAATGCTAGCCTTGACTTTAGCGGATGTTGAAATACTAGATGGATCGTGATTGTTTTGAGTAGGCCTCAGTTTAGGCTAGATGTAGATTCATGGTTTAATCAATACATAACTTAATCAGTGGAAAATAATTTGTAGATACAATGATCACAATTTGATTAAAATCAGTCTAATCAGTAGTTTTCGCATTAGATCACATTCTTAAGAGTGTAGAAGTCACATATTCATCTGGAAATTGTTTTAGTTCATTATAACCAAAGGAGCTGAAAACTAATCAGAAAATATTGAATGTAACAGATGTTTTGGTATTGAAACTGCTCATGTCTGTTTTATCGGAGTTTGAGGATATCACATGAAACGTGCTAATTTTCATAAGGAAAATCTGCTGTGTGATGCCCTGGGTCAGAGGTCAGAGGTCAGGAGAGCTCTGTGCGGTTCAGGAACCAGTTTGAGGCAGCTTGAAGGGATGAGAAACACGGATAGCTGATAAACTTTGGTCCCACTTTCTCGGGTAAAATGTTTCTGTATGAAATGAACACATCTATTGTTCGTGGCCTGGGAAAGCAGCAGGGAGGACAGATTCATCCCTCAGTAACACCTGCAGGTCTTACGGCTGTTTAGTCCACCTCTAAACGGTACGTTAGACGCATCAGACAGTAAAGAACACGCCTTGATATAAAAGTAATTGAGCTAAAACAGCCAGTCAGATCACGGGGGTGGAACTGACTTCGTATTTTTGTATTTTTCTAAGGTAATTAATTTCTTCTTTGGTCTCTGATGTTTATGTTGAGCTGTTGGTGTGATCTTATGCTCTTGATTGTTTGAATAAAATTCTGGATGATTGTGAAGTTGAACAGTGACTGCTGTCCTCATGGCTTCACTTTGACACACGGCATTAACGGACCCGGGGAGACGAGACGACAACGAGCAACAGGTAGGAAATATCTCGTTTCTCAGCAATATGAGATAAAAAGCTGAGACGTTTGTTATTCAGCATGTTTTGCCCGAACACGGAGTCCCACAGGGGTTTTACTGGTTTTCTGACTTTCAGCTGAAACATCAGTTTAGTCTGGGATGCCATTTGCAAAGTTACACATTTGAGGACTAACAGCAATAATGAACCCTAATTACATTTTTTTTTGGCGTATGTCTATTTATCTTCTGCATATTTTTACCTGGTTATTCATTAATTTATAAATGTCACAGTTTCAAACTAAATATTTAATTAACAAGCCAAATATTTAATCTAAAAATTGAATATTTAGTTAGCAAGCTAAATATTTAGCTCCAAACTAAATACCCGATTAGCAAGCTAATTAATTTGAAGCTAAATATTTAGCTTAAAAATTTGCTTTAGACTGAATAGTTAGCATGTAAACTAAATAATTATCTAACTAAGAAGTTAGTTTGAAGCTAATATTTAGTTGGGAAGCTAGTTAGCAAACCAAATCGTTATCTAGCTGAATAGCTAATTTGAAGCTGGATATTTAGCTTTAAACTGACTTGCTAGCTTGCTAACTAGATATTTAGTTGTGAATGAATGGGCAGCATCAGAATCTGATGTCATTTCCTGCCACGTCGTCCGTGTTCATCCTCGCTGTAACTTCTGACATTGGGTTGAAACAAAGTGCATTTCACACTGAACTGCTCTGACAAAATGTCATAACTTACTGTTTATAAGAGCCATGAAGGTTTTCCCTCAATATTAATCATTTTAAAAACGTGTGGCAGTATAGATGAAATGAAGCCGAACCGATAACGGAGAGCGTGACGCTGCCAGAAGCTTCGATCAGCTGATCTCTGGGGCCTTTGCTGTAGATCCCCACATGGCATTCATACAGACCATCATCCTCCAGCTGCACCTCAGGGAGGCTGTTGGCCAGGAAAACACAACAACCTGATGTCACTGGACCAAATGTGCTACGTTCATCCTATAACCTTTTGTTTTTATTGTGTTTAATAATAATAACTGTTCCCTGTCAGCCTTTCGTACCGTACTGTTGAGTGGTAAACCAGTTCCTCTCGCTTGTTTGTGTCCTCCATGTTGGAGAAACTCGTGTTGAAAACGGAATCGTAGGTGAAAATCTTTTGCTTGGCACTTCCTCCTTCAATTACCTGCAAACCAAAAGAAAAAAAAATTAAAACAAAAACGTCGGTTCCACCTAAACACAGAGGAGTAAAACTGAAAACATTTAGTTTCCTGTCACGAGAAAGAGAAGAAAGGGAATGAGTTTTATTCAGTTTTCAAAATCTATAGGGAACTCAGCATTTTATTTATGTGAACTGATCGATGATTAGTTTATTTAAATGTGAGTCACTAGTGAACAATTTAGGATTAAAACTCTGTATATAAACTGACAATCAATGAATCAAGTGTATTTGTACAGCACATTTCAGTTCAAAGTGCTTTAGATCATAAAAATACAAAGTAATAAAAACACAACACAGTCAACAATTATGAAAACCAGAAACAAACATTACAGTTTGATGAGTGGCATCATCAAAATCATCAATACACACCAAATATGTTGGTCAACATTTAATTTATTATGGTTCAAAAGCAGCTCTGAGCAGCTGGGCTTTTAGCCCTGACTTAAAGGAACTCAGCGTTTCGGCTGTTTTGCAGTTTTCTGAAAGATTGTTCCAGATTTGTGGTGCATAGAAGTTGAATGCTGATTGATTTGGTCCAGGCTGTGAGATATTTCCTCTCCTATTTTACTTATTTAATTTGTGAAAACATAAAATGATCAAACTGAAGTTTGGAGGCAGAAATGTGATAAATTCAAACGTGGATGTTTCCACATCCAGGCCAAAACGTTGCTGAATGCTCACCTGAAACCATGCGATCTCTCTCAGGGTGCCGTCCGTCTGGAAGTTGCACTTTAACGTGATCGTGTCGCCGATGACGACAGGTGGGAGGGGATCCATGGAAACGATCAGGTAACCTGCAGGTGAGGCACAAACAGGTGGGAAATCACCTGGGAGACTTACAGGCACCACGTTGTCCAGTACATATAATTTAAGGGTTAAACCTGACAAAAAGCAACAACAGATGATCATGATGCTGCCACCACCGTGTTTCATTGTGGTGTCTTGTTGCCATGGTAATAACCTGTTGGTTTTGAGACAATGCCTTGCAGAACGCCTCCTCTGTCTCTCTGCTACAGCTACAGGATGTCTGCTTTTCATCAGGAGTGAATCAATACCCAGCTCTCCACTTTGACCTTGGGAACAAAGGTCACCTTGCAGAGCAACGCGGCAGCCAGCCTCACCTCCACTGCACCGGCCGCTGACGCGTGACGTCACCGCGGCTGCAGATTATTTTCCTCCCATGTTTTTCCTCTTAATCCTCATAGAGCTTTTGATCCAAAGAGCCGGGCATCGCCCATCTCTGGCTTCTCCAGACACACAAACAATGTGGAAGAAAGATTTTAAAAATTTCACAAAATCATTTGTAGGCCTGGGGAGAACACTGACATGCTGAGAAGGTGGTTACTCCTCCAGGGAGAGAACGCCGTCCCTCTAGGACCGACTCTGGACACCACTGGTCTAAAGTCTCCTTTCAGTGAGGCGAACCAGCGGCTCCTCGTGGAGCTTCCTGTGGATGAAGGAGCTCCTCAGCCCGTCGCTGAGGCCGAGTCCAGCCTCCCTACGGAGGAAGCTCATCTCACCTGCTGGCTCTGTGAGAACACGGAGTCGAGCTGCTGATCCTTCAGATGGTCGGGACGGCTCATTAGAAGGCATTACTCAGCGAAGCTGTAAGGCCAACCGGATCAGAACCAGAAGATTCCCGATGAGATCCTGGACAGTGATCGTGTCTCTAGGGAGACGGGTGTCTGGGTTTTATCAGAGTCCAAGATCATGGGCAGAAAATCTGTGGATTCTGCTTGGGGATTAACATCCATGCACTTTATGATTTCAACAGCCACAGGCATTTAATCACTTGAAAGTACAGATTACCATAAGCAATATGGCTCAGAGTCAGACAATGGACTCTTTCATCCCCACAGGAACATCTCCAAACAGAGTTAGGTAACCCACTAGAGAACAGCGCTGCCTCCACACAAACCCGAACCAAACAGTCAGCCAGATTAACTTAGAATAAATCAAACACTAACATCTTTATCTAAGAAATACCCAGAAGCAGATTTGAATTTTCTCTGTAAAAGATTTAATCAACGATGTGTTTTGATGTCTGTTTCATAAAAACGCCTGTGAACGTGACGCTTTCCCGCCACGACGGACATCAAAACAAACTCTGTTTACGATATTCTTGGATAATTGTCTTAATTTGAATGGCAGAACATAACAACTGCCGCTTCGTAATAAGTTGGCCTACCATGAACTATCCCTGGATCTGTATTCTTACCACTAGGGGGCAACAAACCACCGTATTACACTGTTAATGCTTGTGAAAAACAGACAGACGGTCGCCTAATGTCGCTTTTATTTACTTTATTTCACTGTAAAAAATGTCATAGTGTTGCGCGGTTGGCTGTACAAACAAAGAGGGACGCGAGCCAAACTTTTATCGTCGTTTTATTGCAGGTTGTTTTATTCCTGGAACCAGGAAAGATCGCGTTGATGGACAGCAGCCGATAATCCCAAAGACTGGCGACCTTTGGCGTATTCACGGATTTGCAGCGAACACTTCTAACAAGGTAAGACGATTAATGTTCTTACTTTATAGGTGAGTAAGACTAATAAAATGCAACCAAATATTGCATTATTAGGAAGATACATAATATGTAGCCTAGCATGTACAAAAGAAAACTGGTTAGCATCGAGACTTTTGCACGGTTTTAAATCAGCAGGAGGGATAAGGAGGGACTGGTGGTTAGCATCAGTCCTCAAAAGCAATGTCTTAGATGTTTGTTTGTTTCACCCAGTCTTATGAACACTTCCGCTTATAACGGAGCTAATTTTTGTTTAGCACTTTAGCACTTCGCTAACTTAGAAAACATTTAGCGCACTTAGCTTCCACGAGCTAAAAATTTTCAGCTAAATTCTAAATCACTAATAAGGAATTAAGTTTAAGTTATCACTTCAGTACTTTAGCATTAGCTTCTGCTAAATATCATGTTAGTGTAGCACTTTATGATTAGCAGAACTAGCTTTTTAGTTAATCATGACAGTATTTAGCTTCTTTTAAATACTTCATTTAAATTCATTTAATTGGTGTAGCACTTTAGCGGAACTAACTTGTTTTAGTTAGCACTGGTTCCACTGGTTTGAATGGTTTACATGTTTCCTTTCGTTTTGTGTACATTCCTATCGTGCACAGCCTGTCCTGCAAGAAATCCTTCTGATTTCATGTGTAAAAATATACAAACTCCACAGCATTTGTAACTTGTATGAAATGAATAAATATGCCAAAAAGCCCCTTTAATTGTACATTTGTGCTGGTGCTTAATGAACTAAACCCATTACGAGGAATGAGATGTAGTCAAGCGTGATTAAATTAAAATAATGAGATCATAATTTCTGATGACGATGATTAAAAATAAAACCAACCGGATCACAGGGAAGGTTTTTAATGAAAGTCAGAGTGAAAAGGATAAAGCAGTTTGACAGAGACTTTATAAAAATGAGAGAAACACAACAACTAATTCAAATTTAGATTATTTCTTAGGGACACTTTAGTGAATATTTCTGTAAAAAAATCCAGGATTAGCTAAAAGGCTGTTTTTCATGTTATCCCTGAAAAATGCTTCATTTGTCCTGCTAAAAACAAACAAATGACGGGAACTGGACTGAGTCGTGGGATAGTTTTAGATGCTGTTCTTACCTGTTGTTGGGCTCAGGGTGTGAGAGAGGAGGAGGAAGCAGCAGAGAGCGAGCGGACGTTTCATCCTGCTGAGTTCGCCTCAGACCTGCGGACGCTCCATCTGCTTCCAGGCTGGTTTTATCTCCCACTGAGGCTGAATGCAGCGGCTCAGCAGGTTTATATCACAGGATTACCGCAGCTCCAACACGCTCTCTCTCTCTCTCTGTTGCTCTCTGGACTTGTAACTTAATGTGAAATAATTCACCCTGGATTTATTATCAAAGCAACACTTTACAACAGAAGGTTTCTCACACAGCTTCCGTCTCTTATCCAGTTACATGTGAGCCAATCAAGTCAACCCAGTCCAGAACAGTCAGGTTCAGGATCAAATCCAATTTAATATATCCCAATTTAATCCAATTTTAATGCAACGCGATCTGATCCGGTAAACTGTAGCAGGCCAGTTAGGGTGAGGCAGTCAGCATGACCTGCAGCAGGAACGTTTCCTCACAATCTGAAAAATATCTCCACACATATGGGAGGTTTCTGCACCCGCACCATCATTTACTACCAACCAGTTTAACTGGGTTTCTGAGTGACTCCCGGGGCTGAATCTACTCAAAATGGAAAATAACATATTCACCAGATTCACCTACAGCAACAGTCACTGCGCGAGATCATAATATTTAGTTTAGCTCTAAATATTTAGAGCTAAATATTTAGCCCAGAGTTAAAAATATTGTCCAAAATGTTTAGCTGTGGAGCAAAATATTTTACTTCTTATTAAACATTTAGCTTTCTAACTTAGAGCTATATACTTGGCTTCAAATCAACTAAATATTTAGCTGATTTAACTTGCCCCCAAAGTATTTAGTCTGCTAACTAAATATTTAGATGCAAACTAAATATTTAGCTCCAAGCTAAACATGTTTTAGCCTAAATATTTAGCTTATTTAGCTTGCTAACTAAATATTTTGTTACTAAAAGTAAATACTTATCCTATTTAGCATGCTAAATAAAAATCTCACTTTTAAACTAAATATACTTGTTAACTAAATATTTAGTTTAGCGCTAAATATTTATTTTTAACTTACAAAATTTAACTTATTTTGCTTGCTAACTAAATATTTATTTTGGAGCCAAATATTTATTCTTCAAACTAAATAGCTTGCTATCCAAATATTTTAGTTTGAAACAAAAAAATGACATTCATAAATGATGCATAACAAGGTGAAAGTATGACTTTGGAAAATGGCCCCCGTTCAGCAATAATCCAAATTATTGCTGATAATTTTTGAATGTTTAACTTTACAAACAGCAAACCATAAAAACCAGAGTGCAAGTAATTAGGCCAGTTAAAACTAACTGTCTGAACCACAGCAGAAAACTTTGTTAAAGGAAAAACTCTTCCAGCAAAGACATCCTGGTCCGTTTCTCAGCCTGGACACAGAAACGGCAATAAAATGAATTCACCACCAGGGGGAGCTGTCTGATGAACTATAGGAAGCATCTCTGCTAAAAGCTGCTGACATTTAATGCAGTGAAACAGAAACTAAGTCAGCCGTCCTGCTTCCCTCTGGGTGTCGGATTTCTAACCTCTGGTGATCTGAAGGCAATAAGACGGATCCAGAATCTGGGTTTGTGTTATAAAGAAACTGATTTGTAATTATTCTGATCATAACCTTCAGTCATCCCTTAAATCACGCTCCCACGCTCCGGCCATGTTGTTAGCTTAGCGACGTGTTTCCGGTCCGGGTAATGGTGGAAAGTTACCCAGAGCGACCGGACGATCGGAACGACTTCGATCGTATCTCTGAATCGCGCTGCAGGTTTTCCGCTTTAGGCCCTCCGCTGAATCTATTTGTCACGGAAAAGGAAGTCCGTCTTGTTCCCATCAGGAGGGAAATGTGCAGCTTTCCCTGGTTTTTAAGGGGAAAGGATGTTGAGTTCAGGCCTGTTTGCCTCTGCAGCCGTCGCCCCAGATGTTCCCCTCGTTCATCATCAAGCTCTGATTGATCAGCAGGATCTCTGTAATGACCAGTTCCCCCAGTCCCACCATTACAAACCCACAGTGGCGTTCCCTCTTCGGCGCCTGTCCCAGGCAGTTAGATTCAGTCCGAATTAAAAACAGACTTGCAGCATGAATCATCTGACAGCCGTCGGTTTAATTTAATGTGATCCACAGCAGCTTTCAGGCGGCAAAGCGACAGATTCACACCTACGATGGCGGCGAATTACGGCCGCTGAAGATGAGGAAATACGGAGTACTTTTCTGCCAAAAAATCTCAGAAATTTTGAGTTTGATCTCAAAAATATTTTAGAAAAAGAAAGGAAATTTCTGGGTTTGAAAAGTTGAAAATTTGCTATGGAAAAAATCTGATATTTTGAGATTAGCCTCAGAAATGTTCTAGGAAAAACTTGGAAATTTCTGAGTTTTTGGCAGCAATTTACTCAACTTGCTCTAATCTACAGCAGCCTGACTGGAGAGGAAAAAAGGAGTAAATTTCTGCCAAAAAACTAAGAATTTTTCTAGGAAAAACTTGGAAATTTCTGAGCTCAAAAAGTCGGCTTGAAAACCCTCAGAAATTTCACCAAAGTTGAACATTTTTGACGTTTAAAACTCAGAAAATTTCATTTTTTTTTCTAGCAAATTTTCAACTTTTCAAACTCAGAAATTTCTTCTTTGTTTTTTCTAAAAAAAATTTGGCAGAAATTTACTTCTCCCTATTTTTATATCTACAATACCCACTTATCCTTTAGGTGGCATCAGTATTTTCTGGGTTTTTGTCAAGATGATTATTTCTGTTTTGCTTTAAATCTGCTTTGTGTTTGTTTCAGTATTTCTGTCTGAAACTTGTTAAACAGTTTTACTGTTTTTATCGTGACACTCATGATGATGGAAACCAAACAGGGTTTGATCGGGTCTGAAATCTCTTTATTTAAGTTGTTTTTAAGATGATCTCATCTTCAGATTCATCAGATACATGAAAGTGGATTAAAATCAACAACAGATTTACATGAAGAACAGTCAGCTGATGTGGATAATAAAACTATGTTTCTAATATCTTAATCATATTACATACAGTCATAAAAAATTAGAACATCCTTTAAAAACGTACATGAATTTGGACATATGGAGATTTATAATCAATTTTAATATTACTGGAAGATTTCTGTAACATAATTAAACCATTAAAGCTGAAGACATTTCCAAATATTCAATGAAGTGTAATATGAAAAACAAAACAACCCCAAGGGAGGGCGGGGGATGCGTGTGTGTGTGTGTGTCTGTGTGTGTGTGTGTGTTTGTACAGTTATAAAGTCAAAGAGTAACAGCAATAATTTGGGGTCATTTAGTCTGACATAACATAATTTTTATCTGTAAATGTCTTTCTAAATATTTAATTAGCAAGCTAAATAAGCTAAGTATTTAGTTTTTAAATTAAATATTTACTAACTAAATAGTTGTAAGTACTTACAACTAAATATTTAGTTACTCAATATGCAGCTGAGAAACTAAATATTTTTAGTTTTTATACTAAAAATAGTATACAAATAATTTTGTTTGTAAACACAATTGTAGCTAAATAAGCTATTTAGTTTAAATTATTTAGTTTAGCTAGGTAAGCTAAACTACATTCGATTATTTAGTTTTCTAATTAAATATTACAAAGCTTAAATTTAGCTTATTTAGCTTTTTAATTAAATATTTAGCTCACAAATTATTATTTAGTCTGTCATAACAGAATTTCATTTAGAAATGTCACAGTTTCAAACTAAATATTTAGTTCCAAACTAAACATCAAGTTGTTCTGCTAAATCTTTAGTTTGGAGCTACATATTTAATTAGTAAACTAAATAATCTAAATATTTAGTTTGCAACCTTAATTAAACATGAGGAGAACGGAAACGGTTAGTTTAGTTTCAACAAAGCAACAAGAATATTTGCACATTTTATCACTAAATGCTTCTTACACATTTATGATGTGAACAAAAAAATGTTTTCTAAATGATCCCACTGTAAAACATTTCCATAGTGGCATCTCATTTAATTTAACATTTCAGTGTCATTTAGTGTTTTTACTTTTGCACACATTATTAAAACTATTAAATTAAAGTCTGTGAAAGCTTTTTACTGAGCTGTAATGTGAATTATTTATATTTATATATAAAAAAGTATTTTTTTTTTCTTTTTACCTTTAATTTTACATGTTTGTGTTGGAGAACGACACACAGGAAGTTTTTTGGCTGGCAGATAAATTCTCACTTCAGACGGTGAACCACTCATATTTACATGATCAATAATCAGTTTTCACCGGAGCAGGATGGCAGAATCGTGGCTTCAGGCTCAGAATAATCCAACTATCCGTCCGGCTACCCTGGAGGGAAAAACACAAGCACAGAAAAATAATTGATGGATATTTGTGAGAGCATATTAACCTTTTAAAGGGAAGTTTTAGTTAAATTTTTGTTTTGAGCTTTGGAAGTATGGGGGGGGGGGGGGGTGTTTTTTTTATTTTTTATAAAAAAAAAACAACATTTGTTGGGTTTTTTTTCTTTAAAAAAAAAAAAAAAAATTTAAGAAATTTTTTTAAAATCT
>CAEGAE010047264.1:0-17629 GCA_903067095.1 Girardinus metallicus
TAAACAAAACTTTCCACCATGCCAAAAACTGATCTGACACTGATTCAGATTCACTTTTCCACTTCTCACTCACACTTTCCATAAGTCAAAGAACTGCAGAACTGACTGGGTCATAACTAGCTAACTCTGATAATTCTTCTTTTTTTTTTTTTCTTTCAAAGCAAGAACTAAATCAGATTTTCTGACTTCAGATTTAGGTTGTTCAGTATTTATTTGTAGTATTACGGCAGGCAAACTCATACAACAAATAAAAGTAGACCCAGTTATTGTTCTGTATTTTCCTGAAATTTAATGTAGACACATTAGGCATTAATTGCAAAGGGCCCTGCAAAAGATAATGAAGGGACATGAAGACCCTTCATGTCTCTTCATGTCCCTCAAGTGGGTGTCCCCACTTGAGGGATTGCATGATGTTCGGAAAACATGCAGTTATTTCTTAATATTGTCATATTGATAATATTAAGTTAAACTCTCATTTAATAACTGTTTTTTAACATCACAATTCAGCACGAGGGGGTATGAGAGTCTAACAAAACGATCATCTTAAGTAGAAATACCAGGGCTCCAGGGTATTTACACAAAATTTTTTTTAAATATATCGTCCAACATGAGCTAGTTGCTTTCATTTACAACAGAAGAGCTGAAATTATTTATAATGCTGCTGAAATAATATAATCTATTGATTATTACATTTGAAATAATGTTTCAATAGCATTTAGCTACTGTTTTGATTTAGATGTGTAGACTTAGACAAGAATGTAGACTAAACACTCACTGAAATTAGTCATTTTTATTTCAAACATGATACATTCTTAACATTCTGCTCTTAAAGTAACATAAGAAAATTATTTTCATATTAATTACCCTGGCTTTCCCTTGAGTTCAGAGTTTATTTTAAAATATTAGCCCTTGCTTGTAAAGCAGTAAATGGTCAGGCACCAGTCTGCCTGTCCAATCTCACTGAACACTCAGTCTGTCATTATCTATGTTGACAAAATCAACATTTGTTGATTATTACACACATCAGACTGATGACTAAAGGAGGTCAACCCTTTCAGGTTGTATGCGGCTGATTGACTTGATGCTTTAAAATATAAACGACCCATCGTTTGAGATTTTCCTTGGGCCTTTTACATACTTTATTATTTTAAAAGTAAAAATAATTATGCAGAATCTTATCATTTCACTTCCTGTTGTATGTTGTGCCTTTGTGCAAAATGTATCCTGTGATTTTATGTTTTCATTCTATGCTGTTCAGCGCTTTATGACATGTAAAAACTATAAAATATAAGAAGCTGATGGTGGCTGCATAACTTGTTCGGGCTATTTGTTCGGGTAGCTTGCTAGCATCATGCTGCTTTATAGGCATGTTGCTCCTGGCTTACCAAATGTAGCTTTAAAACGGCCTTTTGGGCGGTTCTCCAAGGATTTTTGTCATTATTGTCTGTATTTTCCGCAACTGAGAAAATCTCCAAACAGCTACATTCATCTTTCTTGTAAAATGGGACATGGATCCCAGGTCAGCCAGAGCAACAGGTAGGCCTTCTGGTCACTTACTTATGGATCTCAATTAAATTACTTTTAACCGTAAAGGAAGTGTGATTATCTGTTTTGAAACTGTAATCTTGTCAATCTTGATACCGGTGGCTGTAGTCTCAACGCCTCCTTTTCCCTGCAGTAAGCTCTACATCAGGTGTGAGCATCAAGGGCAGTGGAAGCCTGCTAGACTGGACATTTGCATGCAGAGAGTGAATCAATGTCAGTTGAACCTTTGGGTTGTTGCCCACTTTAATATTGCGATGATGATCGTGACTCCATATATGGTGCTACGCCATACCTCAGTCCAGGATCGGTTTCAGAACCACCGTAGGAACAGGACACCGAACAACACTCCTGACCCCCTCTGCAACAACTTTTTGAACTGCATGGTGCCATCAGACAAGCAGTACAGCTTTCAGGTGGAGAAGTGGTGCTAATTGGTGTTAGGATGTTGCACTTTACTTTGTTGCTCTTGTCTTACATGTTGTTCTGTTTATGTTTTAATCTGTATGGGTTTTCGATTAGCCACACAAGGATTTTAGCATTGACATGTGGCAGATCTCAGGAGAACACTGTCTTGTTTTGCCACTTGCTAATAAGTACAAAAAGAAATGAAATATTGAATTTGATTTGAATATCAGAACCCAGTTTGTATATGTCTTAATTAAAACCAACCAAAGTACGCCTCATCATCAGGTCCCATCATTGCGTTACGGTTTCATCATTTTTCTCTTAATGTAAAATTTCTGATAAATTATTCACAAATATACACTACAATGTCCAATCAGTCCCCCTGATGAACTCCCCCTCTCCTTTCTTCTAACAATCTCACACTCCTCTTTCATTATTCTGCTCATTTCCAAAAACACACACACACGCATACTCACGCTGCTGCTGTTTTGTGTGTGCGTTTTCACCTGTGTGTGTGCGCGCGCATGTGTGTGTGACTTGTTTAATGCACTGCAGGTTGGCTCCTGCAGCAGGTCTGGCCAGATAAGAGCAGCACACAGCTCTGTGCGGCTGGGAGGGAGGAGAGCTAGAGAGGAACATTGCCTCTACACTCACATAAACCATTAAATTGTAATAATGGGGCCACGAGCGACCTAACATGGTTCCATAGCGCCCCCTGAGGGTGATTAAGTGAGCGGCATGTGAAGATGGCCAGAGTTGTGGATTTGAGATGTAGGAGAGCATGCAATGAGGGAGAATAATTCAACTTGATATGCCGTATGTGAGTTTAAAAACATACAGTGATCGCAGTTCTAAAAATAATGCCTCAAAAACCGCTTTGAGATCATCTAAATGAAAGGTAAATGAACCAGTTATATAGATTAGCCATTCGCATTCAGTGGGTGAATTTACAGTTGTAACTCTCATCCGGTCATAAATGTCAGCTTGCATGACACGTGTTGTCCGAGTTTCTGGCTGCAGCGGCCATAAAATCCATGTTTGTCTTCTCCTCCGTCAACAGAGAGCGGCTGATTGTAGGAGGCAGAGGAAGAGTAGGACAACACTGCCTATTTGCATTCAGTGAGTCAACACATCAGCACAGACGGTACAACCCGTTCCTGTAGTTTTTATAAACCCTTCAGAAGGATGTATTTCACCAAATCACATCAGGCTCTATTCTGGATCTCTCTCTAGTTCATTATGAATGATATCCCATCGCAGGCAAACACTTTGAGAGTGCACAGAGCGAAGGCCGGTCTGGTCAAGTTACTAAAGTGGTGCTACAGCAGGTAATTGTCTTCTCTCCACCTAAAGTGTCTGAATGTATAGCAGACAATTTTGAGCTCTGAATGAGGAGTTCAAAACGCAAATTTAACCTTTTTACTCACATGGGTTTGAGAAATTAACCTGCTGAAGGATTTTTTTTTTTCTGAAACTTGTTGATGAGGTTGGATGATGGGGAACTCCTCATCCAGAGAGGGCCTCCCTTAGGAGGATTTCCACACATGTCCCTCTAAGAGGAGATCCAGAACCCACTGAAGGGACTAACCAGGCTATTTCAGGCAGTGGTGCTGTAAGACTGATTGTCGATGCAACTACCACAAAAAAATGTAGGCAACAGCGAAATGATTTGTTTTTATGACTTATTATAGTTTTGACATAACCGATTTGCATGTTCGCTAAATGTTAACTCTTTCAACATTCCATAAACTTATTGACATGTCCATTAGAAGCTCCACCACCTGTTGTTACTCATGGGTGCCCCTGGAATCTGACAGATTTTAACTTGTGGGATCAATAAGTGTGTGAAGAGTGCACCCAATCGTAAATGGGACGGTTTCTTCTCTCTGTGTTTCATTTACCATCTGGTACAAGCAGACAAAACAACAAGAAAAATTAGGCTTAAAAGTGTAAAGTACATCTAAAAAACCTATTTCACTTAGTCAACAAAAATCCCACAGAGCAAGAAAATTTACCTGACATTACCTGGTGATTCACCTACAGCCAACCACCCAATAAGAAAAGTTGGCTTTTGAAAAGGATAAACATCAATGCTGAGAGTAGATTATGTATGATTTTAGGTTTTGGATACAGCAGGTATCCAAAACCAGTTACTTTCATTTATGGTAAGCAGTAACTTATCAGGTCATGATATTTCAGTCTCCCCATCACCAACTCTTAAACTACAAAAAAATTCCCCCTGAAAAAAAGAGTCAAATAAAGAATTAATGTGCTATTAGCAATTGGAAAGTCTAGAAAATGCTGAATTACTATCAAATTAAATTTGATTTCAGCTTCCATAATGTCAACATGTCTGCTGCCCATGTTCCTCCTGAAAATGATAATAGAACCCAAAACAAAGGGATGTCCTGGGCTTTGACTAGGCTCCAACTCTGTTTTGAGTTACATTATGAGGTTGTACCTAACCCCCTTCTTGTCTTGCAACCACACTTCTTACTGTGTGCCGATACACCTCTAGACTTTCTTATATTGTTGCTACTCCTCTGTCTGAAGGAGTGGAGCTGAAGAAGCAAGTAAATATTTTACAACACATAATCAGTTTCTTCATGTCCTCCTTCATGTAACTATGTTTGCAGATATTCTGTATTTTCCTGATTACTACATATTTCTGGACTTGGATGGATGGATGTTTTCATTTGCCCAATTTTTGCATAATAGTCCATTGTGACATGAACATCTTGTTGCATGCATGCATGATGATACATTGACACATCATGCACAGTGACCAACTTAAGTCTCTGCACCAACCCCACTTCTGAATGTCTGTCATGACATCAAGGGGTAATGTAATGTAACACCCTCTCATGGTGCAGCTTCCACCCTTTGATTATGTGTCACAGCTAAGGCATGTTTTGATATTTTCCTTCTGCCTTTGTGTCTTTCACATAGCCAACCAGCATGTTATGCTAATTGGACACATGCGCTGGAAGCTCTGTTGTGCTGGCCTTGTTTTGAGCTGTTTGATTAGGAATTCATTGTATCTGGTCTGTGTTTGATGCTGTGACAAAGAAGCCTACGCAATTTTTTGTCGTTGTTCTGTTATTTCTCCTCATATTCTCATTTCTCTTTTTAACAGGTTGGGATTCTCTACATTTACAGTTTGTTATCTGCAGTGTAAAAAATAAAATCAAGTTCCCCACCCCCTCTTCATGTCCTTTCCAGATGGAGGCCAGTGAATGCAGCATTTGTAGCATTTATTTGCTTATTGGTTGTAGCAGCAGCTCTCTCACTCACTACATGTTCAACTGTTGTGTTTTCTGTGGAAATTTCTCTCTCAACCATCTTAGCGAAGATGTATACCAAAAGACTACATAACTGTCTGTCAAACAAGTTCACAAACCCTTCATGAACCCCAAATCTTCCTTTTCTGATGATTTAATTTGAATTTTTCCACAGTTTCTTCTCTGATCTGAACTTTTTTTTTTTAACCCAAACAGGAGAGTTTTGCTTTAGATTTTCTTAAATATGATAAAAACAGACAACAGGAAGAGCGAAGCACTTGTCAGACTCCATGAACTTTGCTGCCCCCAAGTGGATTTTTTATTTACTACGCCATTTGAATGCATTTCTAGCTGAATGTTTTTTTGAAAAATCAGAAGAGCGTTTAATTTGACAATTAGATTACATTTTGCTACATTATGTCCTCATGTAATAATTTTGTTGCTAAATGATTTTCAGATTTGCTTCTTTGATTTTTTTTGCAAAAAGCTTTTTTATTTTTAAATTAATGTTATTGCCAAATCAATATATTGTCATTTATTAATATATTTTTCAGGTCAAGCAGTTCTGATAAATTTTGAGAAGCTGCTAATTTTAATGTTTGAGGTGAAGGTAAAGGCTAAATTGAAGTTTTAGAGTTACACTGTTGTACTGCTTGGACAGCGTATTGAACAACTAATGATGTTCCTTTAGTGCATAATAAACATCTTATTTAAGACATTGGAGTTTGGGAACTTTTTGAACAGGTAAATCAAAATAAAGTTATTTTAAATTAAAAAAATAAAGTCTGCACACAGTGTATTGCAAACCATAGCTAACTACACTACATGGTAGGATGAACATTTTACCTGGGTAGAAATACATTTTTTTTCTATGATTTAATAAAATTTTTGGTTTTTTTGTAGATTAAACTCCTAGGAAATTCACAGTGGCTAGTAGAATAACTACAGACGGGTGAAATGCTGCTCTACGTTTTAATTAAAACACTGACTGAAGCAAATTAAATTGACAAAATTATCTCAAAAATCTTGCAGTGACTAAGGCTGAACATGTAGAAAGTTTGAGAAGCACAACAATCTAGGAGACTCTGACTCAACTGCAGGAGAGGAATCTGTAAGTTGCAAGTTTGGTTCCAGATTCTTTCCCTGCTACACGTCAAAATGCTCTTAAACAAGATAGTGAATACCACGCTCCCCACCAATATGTAGGCAGGGGTGGCTTTAAATGGCCTTTGAATGGGTTAAGAAATGATGCATTACTTTATTTTAAAGCAACTCCAGACATATCTCAAGCAGCAAGTTAGATCTTTGCAGAGGCCATTTTTATTTTTTTATTACATTATATTTAGACACTGTCCATCTGCTTTGGCAGTGTTTTTAAAACCCAGGACTTCTTCTTGGTTTCTTAAATTATCTGAGCTTAAATGGGAGAAAACCTCCAATGACTTTAAAATAACAATACAGGAAAGTCTGGCTTCATGGAAGTATCACCAAATTAGGACTAAAACTGTTGCACAGAACCATCTATTTCTCAGTTATGTAAGCGATGCACATATTGTAAGTGATAAGAAGTAGTTTAAACTTTGTAAAAGGAAAAACACAGACACTGAATCTATAATGTCAATCATCCATTTATTAAATATTCTTCTTACTAACGAAAACAAAAACCTCCGCTTGCATATTTTATTGATTTACGGTGAAAACACTTTATTTCATCATGTTGTATCATTTCACTGGAAATAAACAGTAAAAGAAACTCATATCCTGTAACTTGGAGCTCGAAGCTGCACATATACTGATCAGATGGCTTTTTTAATCAAGAGTCCTAGCTATAAATCATTATTATACGTTTTAGGTTGACTGTAAATATGAACATATAAAACTGAAAAAAAAAAAAAAAAAAAATCACAAGTCCACAATAGAGAAGTGTCTTGACTGGCATGGCGAGTGCTTAGAACAAACTATCATCTAAAAAACAAACAAAAAAAAGGATTTATCACTTGCATGCACGGTTAATTGTCTACATAAAGGGGGTTAAAAGAGAGCATTACAGGACACCAAAAGCACGGAGAGGAAAACAAAATATCTTCTCTAAGACTGTGCAATTCTGTTCAATAACAAAGGTCTATGTTCAAAGCTTTGCAATACACATTATTACAGGAGTTATCCTTCAATATGTGCTCCTAGGACATACAAAATAGTCAGCTATTGGAAAGCACATGGCACAGGTAACAGCTACAAAGTCTTGAAGTGGTATAAGAGCCATAGTAATCATGATAATCATAGCTATATTAATACAGTATCTGGTGCCATCTTGTCCTGTGTAAGGTCTGTGCTGTAATGGCCATACACAAAGAGCATTTACACTTGTGTGATGCTTTAAATGTCCATGGTACTTCAGTAACACTTCAGCAGATTACTTATGTCGATGATTCAGAATAAATAGGGAAGAAAATAAATAACAGCTTCAGCTTTTCTCGTTTCCAGTCAACACGCCCAGATGCTGTCGTTTGAATTTGTTCTCCGCAAATGAATGAATGCTGTTGCAGATTTGTCCAAACACACACACAGGAATTAGATTACAGAAAGACGCTAATTTAGTTTTTGTCTCCCTGGTGAGGATTACTCACCTGAGAACGATGTCAAGAAGAGGATTTTCAATTTCAGAGCCGTTTGCAAAGGCGATATTTCTGAAGAGCTCATAAAGCTGATTATGTAAACAGATCATAAACTGCGTATTTGTTACTGTGTTTGTTTCCTGCAGCGCTGTCAAGTACTTTGCTCACCTTTCATTCATCTTCCTCTCTCCCACCGCTTTTCATCTCTCGAGTCTGAGCGAGCATTTTAATTAATCCCAACTCTGCGAAAAAGAGATAAATTAAATCTAACACAAATCTGTGCGTTTGTCCAAACTCAACATTAGAAATGACAGCGGAGCTCTCAGCTGTAATCTATCCTCTCTGCTCATCTCGTGCGTGGACATGAGACGAGGCTGCGTCTCTCCGCAGTGAGCGAAGCGGATCGTTAATGATAATCTGAGGATGAACTTGCAGTAAAGTGGACTGTACAATGAAAAACTGCAAAAAGAAAAAAAAAAAAAAAACATCTTGCTGTCACGAGATGCTATTGATCATTCTGAGTAAACATGACATGGAGCCGTGCTTTTTATTAAACGTATTTTAAAAACTCTGCTGAGCGGCGCGTTGATGACAGGACACATGTTTTTCACGTGGTTACCAAAAGTAGCATGAAACGGCAGCTTTCTCTCTAAACGCAGGTTTTGTTGAGATCAACTTTGACCGGAAGTGGTCCTGCCTCCTGGGTCTCCTCCGACTGCTTCACACCGACGGCGATCATGGAGCTCAGATGGAAAGGGTTGACCTTGTGCACATGTTCCATGAACTCCTTATCTCCATTGATGCTCAGCTGAGAAACGCAAAGAAAAGCAGACAATAGCAAAGAGCCAACGAGAGCATGACAACACTGGCCAAAAAATTGTCTGGGGTTTTTCAACTCTTTTAGGGTCATTTTGATGTGCTGAATCCAAAAATCACATTGGTTTTTGCTCAATCAGGTTGACTTTCTGAACTATGGATGCAGCATGAGCGTCAAAATGCATGACGTGTTCTCACATATGGGTCAGTTTTCTGAGAATCTGGGATCAGTGAGTGACGAACGGGAGGAGAAACTCCAACAGGACAGAAAAGAGATGGAGAATTTTACACAGTGAGGACGTAATGTTCAATTTACATGCACTTACCGTTATAAGTGTTTAATGTTCTCTTGTAACGTATTTACAGAAATCCAAGTTGCTAACATTTAATTAATGCACTTTTAGAAAACCTTTTTATTCTTCTATATCCTTTTTTGGATGAGAAATATTAACGGAAATGAACTGATAGTGTCACAAAAGTGTAATCAATTTAGTCAATCTCTAAATCCAATTAGAATAAAAATGTAACCTGATTGAGAAAAATGGATCATTTTTGGACTCAGCAGTGCAAAATAATCCTAATTCAGATGAAAAAACATAGACAACTTTCAAAAAATGTTTTTTGTAACCCAGTGATATTTGTTCCCTATCTTTCCATTTATTTTTTGTGTGTTTAAAAACACATAAAAATAAAAGCACTTTTTTTTTTTGTTCTATCCAGTAGTGTAGCAATCAAAATTGTTGTCAGAGGGATATTTCTTTTTATGCTTAAACATGAAGCATAATTACCTGGGATTTACATTTCAATTCACTGTTAGTGTTCCAGAATGGTCAGAAAACTATTAACCCAGTAGATCAAAAGGTAAGTGATGCTGTCCGTTTCACTTTCAGTTTCAAGGATCTGGTAACTCAGGCTGAAAGAAATAAAACTTGCAGAATAGCAGCCACTGAGGACTGACTTTGGACACCACTGTGTTAAACATTCAAATGAATTGTAGCCATTCACTGACCTAGAACTACTTACAACATCTGATTTAAAGATGATTGATCTTTAAAGCAACCATCTTAACAGAGTGGTATGTGTGTGAAATGCCAGTCAGGCTCAAAATATCAATATGTAAAAACTTACACGCAACTGCTTGACGTACTTGGTGGACTCTCACATTTATTGTGGAGTCATATTAAAATTTACACAGTACATTATGAATCTTTTTAATGGTTGATCTTTGCTGAATACGCCATAACGTTGTGGAATCTGTGGTGCGCACTTCTGTGCACTTGAAGTTAAATCATTTTAGCAACTGGATAAGACAGAATCATTTAGATGTTAAAACTGTAAATTGGAGGATGTACTTTCTCTTTAATGACTGGATGATAGTGATCCATATGCTTATGAAAAATAATCAATGCTGTCCAAAAATTGTGCAGCCTTATTAATAATCTAACTTGTGAAAACAACTTAAGCTAAACATCTATTGACCTATTTGATATGCACAGAGGAGAAAGTATCACACATTCAGAGAGATAATAAACATGGAGTTTTACCTAATATTTTATTGCTGCTGCACATTATTAGCAGTGCAGCTAAAAATGTTCACTGCTAATACTTTGTTAGTACATTAATAATCAACTAATAATTTAGAAGCACGAACAACATAAGTGGGTTGACATAGGGCAAGGCTTAAAACAATTTAATCACTAAAATATATGTTGCATAACAAGGATTTGGTGATGAAAAGGGATTAAATAAACTGAACAGAAACACTGTAATTCATTGTCCTGGATTTCCTGCCATGCTATTGTATGCTTCACTAATAACATAGCAGTGATCTAAAACTGCAGACAGAGGAGGAGAATACACCAGGGGACAGAACATGGAGATACTCTTCTGAATAAGTACCTGCGTCTTGATGTGCTGCTCTGGTGCGGTGACGAGGCTGGCGCAGCTCAGCCACAACATGACCATGATGGACAGGAAGAGACAAGCAGCTAAAATCCACCGCGGAAGACCTGAGCGTCTGGAACAAGGAAGAGGGAGACTGACACTGACACACTGAAAAAAACCACGAAAAAATTAATAACCAGACCAGTTAAAAATAAAAATAAAAATACATAACATTCTCTGTTAAATGTAATCACTCATTTACTGCAAGCCAACAAGTGCAGTCTAATGTACAAGGCTTGGTGTCCAGAGATGGAGATAATCCCAGTTATAATCATATGTTTTAATTGTTTTCAGTCAGATATTACCACCAGGAGGCATTTCAAACTGTGGACTGATGCCACAAAGATTGTCAAAAGCTACAACCGAATAGGAGGAAAAAAAGACAAGGAATGAGTGGAAAGCTTTGGTGTACCTGATCTTAAATTTAGCATGAATAAGATTTGATACAAACAACTTCTGAATCATTTAATCATGTGAATCAGGTCACCAAAAATATTTTTTTTTCTCTCTCAAAGGTTTCTGACCTTGACATGCAGCCCAGGAAGTCGTGGTCAGCTGCAGCGTCCTCTGCGTGCTGGATGGGGTGCTTCCCTTTGATCGCTGACTTGCCTGCTCCCCTTTCTCCTCGCCCCTTAATGCCTGCCAAACAATTAGAAAAAGGCTCCGCCTTGCTGACATGCTCAGTATTCACTCAGCTCCTTCACATTTTGCCACATTACGCCAGCGACGTTCAACGCAATATGTTGGGATTTCATGCAAGAGACCATTGGGGTCAGGACAGCTCGATGGACAGATTGTTACAGCCAAGTTGTTGATCCAAGTCACATGACTGTTTGTAAGTGTTGTGAAAATGTTCCTACCATGGGGTCTCTGGGTGTGGGAGTGGACCTGAGGCCAGGGTTTGTCAGCCACGCTGGATCGAGGAGCCTGCAGCTCAGGCATGGAGTACTCCATCTCTGGCTGGCTCTGACGTCACAACAAACAAGAGCAGAAAGATATTTAGCCAAGAGTGGAAATATAGACAGAAAACTTTGATCAATTTCATGAACAACTTTCCAAATTTCTTCATTAATATATAGATTTCAGACCTATGCCATTATTCTAGACAGAACATGATTGATAAACCACTTAAAACAATATTTCAAAGATCATACCAAAGCATATTAAGCCCCTTGTTCTTCAAGAATTATATAAGTAATAATCTGTAACCTTTATGGCATCCCTCAAGATTGGGTTGACAGCTTTAGCTTCTGGTGCAAAAAATGTTTTTTTTTTCATACAAATTTGTGTGTTTTGCTTATTAAAATGACTCTTCCACATTTACAGCTGAGCATTGTTTTGAAACCAAAGCAATGTTTTTACTTTCTAAGCCTTTAGACTTCAGTAAAACAAAGTGAGAGATGCCTACAAATGGAAAAAACTGAACTTTCCCTACTGTGGCATAACTTTAAACAGGCTGGTTATGCTTGAAAGTCTATGTGTCTGAATTAAAATAATTAAAACGAGTGCGACAAATAAATAGCACATTATTTATCACAGTTACTTTTTCACAAAGGGCCAGGTTGGTTTGAATAAAATCCTAGATGGAAAACTGGTTTTTGTATTAACTCAGATTACCTTTTTATCCCACAAAAATTGTTTGATGATGTGAAATATTTAAATGTGACTAAAAAGCATACAGAGGAAGTAAGGGACACATACTTTTTGAATACAATAACTTGCTGGTAAACTAAAAGTTTCCATCTAACATCAGGATTTTATGAGCACTAATCATTTTCCCTGAAGCTCATTAAGGACAGAGTTTTTATTTATTGAAGATTTTCTGTGTTCCTTCATTTAATTTCACTCACTTAAATGGGTTTTAACTATACTGAGGTAGTTTCTAAAAAAGAAAATTACATCTTAAACACAGATTGCCTGTCGTCACTGTTTTCACTGTTGTGTTTTTGGTTCACCCAGAGGACTCATTAAAAGAGGATTTTGCTTTCCCTCTTTTCCCTACAGCAGCAGCTGCAGTCACTTTTAATAATAGTGTTGCTGGCCTCAGCAACAACACACACATGTGCACCTAACAGTAAATCATCTCCCGCTGCAGCTTGAATCCTCCCAACTGTTTTTCTTGTTCATGTAATAATTTATGTGTTTCATCCAAATCTGAACCTCCTATAGTAGCACCAGAGTGTTGGTCTGCTCCAGCAAAACCCAATCACTGGTCTGAGACAACAAAGTCCTGCAGCGTCCTGGAGTCACAGTGGAGAAATGAAAGGTTAGTTCACCTCCCAAAATGCCAAAATGAAAAGGCAGTTTTACAAGTGAATTTAGGAAAGCTCTCATGAGTCATGTTTTTCTGACCGAGCGCATTGAAACCAGATGTAGCACTACTGTAAAAGGCTGTGAGAGAAAAACGTATATGGGTGATGTTAGTGTGCTGTAGACTGAAATGATCAGAAGAAGAGATAAATGTACTCTGTATTAAAAAAGAGTTGGAGTAGTAGACCTTATCTGAGGGGTTCATGGCTTTTAAATGAATATTTCTTGACTACACTTTGGACATTGCTGAGTGTCTTCCACTCAATATAGCTGAAATCAGATATTTACATATATACACAAACTAGGGCTGGACAATATGGCTGAGCAATGTATCACAATGTAAGTGTTTCCTATCAGTCAATATCGATAATTATTGATTAGTTTCGTTTTTGTTTTGTTTTAAATATCTGAAATAGTGCCAAACTGGTGGTGAAACCACAGTTTTCATTCCTCTGTTGTTTTTTTCTTTAACCTTGATAGTGAAACCTTAAATTACAAGTTACTCAGCGGGTTGTTGCTAAGTAACCCTGAGTTCCTCAACAGGTTGTTGCTAGGTAACCAAAGAGCAAGTGAGTTAGTTGATGCCACCAGCCTTCCTTAGCTGCCTGTCAGAGGTTGAGCAGTTAAAGCTTTTCCTTTGCCTACATCCCCCAGAATGCTGTGCGGTTCCGGATCAGAGTTCAGCGAAACTATAGAACATTCTATCAGACGTATTATCTATTCATATTGATCAGGTGTCTATCACTATATATATTATTGATTTATATATATATATATGTATATATATATATATATATATATGAAATATGTTTTTTCAGAGATACAACTGAATTCATTGGAGCAAATTGTTTCTCTTTAGCTTTGTGGCTATACCAGAGTACCCAAACACCTCATTTTAAATTTGGCTCATCGCAAAGTTGTCAATTAACAGATCTCAAATGGCTTCAACAACAAAAAGAACATTCCTTTGAAATTGTTCAGTACAAGAAGGACAAAAAAAGTGAAAAGGCCACATAGAAATGAAAATGCAATAATGAAGGATGAATGCAGACTTTTGCATGAAGCTCTACATTTATTGCCTTGAGAAATGCTAACATAAATGTTTTATTTCTTACAACATATTCTGACTCCTTGTTTTACATTAAATAAATTCATTTTTGCAGTTCAATTTAGTTATTGATAGATAATAAAGCAGCTTAGGGACTATAAAAAAATACTTTTTCCATAGGTAATAATAGGTACAAACCTATAGGTGCATAAGTTCCTATATAACTCGAGTTATATAAACATATATAACTCGAGAGAGTCAAGGAACATATTTATAATATCAGAGCAACATCTTTTTGATATCGGGTGCTGTCCTGTGGAATCAGCTCTCAGTTTTAGTCCTTGAGGCACAAAATTATATTTTAAAAACCAATTACTTAGGTTTGACATTTTTGTGACTTTTTTAACAGGTACAAAGCAAAACATATGTACAAAACTCTGCGCTCAAGTTCCCTTATGAGAATGAATTCTAAAAAGGATTTTCTCCCTGTCAGTTGATTGGTCGATGCCATGTCAATCACAAATCTAACAATCCAATCAGATTACAGATGAGTTTGGCTGTTGCTTGGTCTCACAGTAGACCAAGTCAGGTATTCAACAACACCAAGAAACCATTTTTATTGGAAAATCTTTCTCTTTCACTGCAAGTGTCCAGTTTTACTTGTGTAGTTTTACACCTACGGTGAAGTCAGTTTTTAGTTAAATGTGTGACAGACATTATGTGATTCTCTGCAGGCAGCAATGGTTTTTCATGCCATGTGCTGTCTCAGACCGCTTGGTGAGACTCCATGTACTCGCTCTGGAATGCATCGGTTCGCTTTGGGACCTTCAACAGATTCCAGTCGGTCGAAACACATTAGCAAAAGACTCCTAAAAGTTTTAGCTTCCAGGTGACCCAAACACTGAGAATCAATGCTGAATGTGATTCTGCTCTAGACTAACGAGGCATCAGAATGTCGTTATATGTCACTAATTATATCACCTTTAAGGACAATCTTTTAAAACTTGGAACATGTCCAAGGAGTAGATGACTTTTGTTTTAAGCCTGCTGTGAAAAGGTCAAAAACATATATAAATCGAGAGAGTCAAAGTGTACAATAAATACATTCATGAATTTGCTTTATATTCAGGAATTCACAAAATGTACTAAATTCTTAAATAAAATTTATATCAAAGTCTAGGACGAGTAAGACACTAGAGTGACACTGCTGTGTTATTGTCTATAAAATACTTAAAAAATTTTAAATTGACATTTTGTTAAGTTATTATCAGTGATCTCATGTCACAGCTTTATTGCACGAAAATATAAAGGTGATTATACCTGACTCAAGTATTATCTGTTATGATTGTGTCATTTTTGGTACCCAAATGCAGGTTAACAGGCAGGGAAATTAGTTCCAAAAAAGAAGGTTTTGATTATATATATATATAAAAAAAAGGGAAAACTGAAAAAATAAAGGTTTAAGTCAGAAGAATATGGTGCAGCTGGAGAATTACCTGAGCAGGGAAACTGAGGTAAGGTGACTAATAAAGAGGGAATACAATTGTACACACAAAGGACCATACTAAATGGGTATTAAGAAAATTATTTTAATTGCATAACACATCTAGGACTCATATGTGTCCCACATTTTACCCAGAACTGTCCTGAATCAAACCTATATTTTCATGAGGCCATTATGTAATTCACAGAGATTGCCATTTTCAACCTATTTTTTATCGATACAGGTCTCAAATGTTTTAAGTTGGATAGGCACATGGAGTAATCTTTCTCCTTCACTCCAAATGTCCAGTTGTGCTTCTGTAGTTTAACACCTGCAGTAAAGTCAGTTTTTAGTTAAATAAACTGAGAGGCTGAAGCTCACAGCTGATGTGGGTGCGTCAAAGACCTGGTGGACATCCAACCATCTTGAAATACAGTCTCTCCAACAAACATCAGAGTTCTTCTAAAGTTAATGTTATACTGGAAACATTCAAACTTCCATCACATTTGCACATTTGGGTGGATAAATACAGAAGCTGAGAATTAATTACAAGTGAGATGGAGTAAGGAGGCGAATTAAGCCATTGAATTCCACCCAATAATGAAAACCAGCAGGTCCAGCAGTAAAGTAGTAAAATAGCATTCAATTAGACCGCTACCATATATACCGTAGTATATATGGTATACTATTACCATTAACGTGGTAATAGTATACCATATTACTTTTGTAACACTAATTTTGCCCAGGAATGCTTTACACGCCCCATTCTGAGTATGTTTCACAAAAAACATGTAAATTGTGTCCAGTAACAGTAACTATACCATAAGTAAGGCAGTGTAAAAATTGATCAATTACCGCTTACTTATGATACTTCTATACATTTTTGTCACCGTTCTGAATAAAAATAGCTTCAGTAATACAAAGCCCACTGTGGATAAACTCAAGTTCCCACCAAGCATCAAATTCCAACAAGGTAGCGTAATATTAGACACCATTTTATCATTGCTGTATCATTAACAGCATAATCAGGAACCTGTTTTGGCAATATGGAAATAACACTTATAGAAACTCCTCATTATATCACCTCCAGGGGCCTTTAAATTTCATTCCAACACTGAAAATCAGTTTCATATTATTAAATGTTAATTTGCATTAGGTCTTTTTTTAGAATGCTCGCATATACCAACCATCAGGATCCAAACCACGCACCGCGTAATTCTTCCATAAGTTGCTTAGTATACACAGTGTTGTGTTAGTAATAATTGTTACGCTGGCACCAATCTGTTTAATAATATGATGCAGCCGCATAGGGAGGAGGAGAGGCGTGGGGGGGGGGGGTTCGTATTTATAGGTTTAAATGTTTTGGGGGCCGAGTCATTCTATAATTCCTCCTTATCGGCCACGGGCTTTAGTTATTTACTTTAAAATGAACTAATTTCTTATTCCAGCGGAGGGGGGACAGGCCGCTGACTTCAACAGCTGCTTCATGACCCAAAAAACTGTCAGTCTTTCCCTGGAATAAATTGTGGAATGTTCCATTCAGCGCCGCGGGGGTGGCGCTGAATAAAAACCGATGCAAATCCGACCGAAACAGACTAATTGTCTTGTTTTATCGCTCTAAGCATAATTGATCAAATCTGTTAATCTTCTTTTTACACCTGGTAAAATAAGAGGCGCTTCTGACCAGGACCGGTTTCTGTCCTTTCTTTTTGAGTCTCCCCGGCTCGGAGAGCTGAGGTTCGTGTAGGCTCATAGGAGAATCAATTCACAGAGAGGGGAGCTTGAAACCGACGCTTCATGCCTGCGCGCTTAGTTTGGAGAGAGCGGCGTGTCGGGCTGCTCGCAGTTTAATAGTCCAGGTAGCATCCGTGCTGTACGTACACGTCTGTGTCCGCATGTGCACTTGCATGACTGCTACGGCCGTGAAAGGCTGAAAGATGGGGGGGATAAAAGTGCCCGGAATTGACTGATTCTTTGTTTTGTGCGGTTTCATGACAGATATCGTGGTTAAATAAAGTTGGTGCTCCAACAAAGTCCGGTGCTGGCGGTGGTGGATGCATGGATGGATGGTTGTCTTAGTGTGAGGGTGTGCATGTTGGAAACAAAGTGCTTCACACACACATAGAGGGATGTTGATGGGGAGGGTTTAAATATGTCTCATCTTCTCACAACTGCTAAACAA
>CAEGAE010047270.1:0-35469 GCA_903067095.1 Girardinus metallicus
CCATCCATCCATCCATCCATCCATCCATCCATCCATCCATCCATCCATCCATCCATCCATCCATCCATCCATCCATCGCCTGCCCCAGCATGCACTCAGTTTTTTTTTTTTTCACGCTGTTCAACAGGATATTGCGGCTTCTCTCCTAAAGTAAAACAGACGTGTTATCACCCAAAAATAGCTCCAAACAGAGTTTCATGGGACAGCCCCTTGTCACTGGTTACCCAGCATCCCGGACTTTAATAGATCCCGGAGCCTGGCTCCCACTCACGCATGGTCCTTGTGACGTACAGAGGCACCAGCTCAGCACAAATCACCGCAGAGAAGTGGTAAGACGAGCAGCAACAAAAACAATTCCTCTGCTTTGCCCTTGATGATTGAGGACAAATCCCCTCTAAAAATATCACAGAGGGAAACTGAGGGGGAGGCTTGGATTGCGGTTGCGGCATTTATTAGGGAATCATCCACTCCCTAACGGTTGTAAAAACACAGCCTTTTCAGGGTGGAAAACAAATGGGATGAGTACAATGTGGTAAAATGATGTTGTGATTACCAGCAAAAAATTTTTTTACAGCTTTTTATAATTATATATATATATAGATATATTCATTTAATGCTGTGTAATGGTTGATGTGCCTTAAGTTTAACATAGCTACAGACATTTCATCACAGGTTCCATCTTAAAATCTGTAACATGTTATGTTTTTGCGAAAATTGCAGCTAGAAATATGCAAAATAGCTTGAAATGATATTTTAATTTTTCTCCGGAAAGTTGGCTTCAATTATGAGAGTGCATGGGAAAATAAGCAACTCACTGTAAATCAAAGTATTTTCATACAGGGTGTATTACTCAATGTCTTATTGCAGGGCCATTTGTTGCAGTATGTACTCAAACATTAGAAACCTGCATTTTTCACCCAGTAAATCAGAGAGTAAAAACATGACAGACTTCCGGGAAAAGACATATAGCAGCAGGGGCTGGGCTGGTGGAGCGAAATGAGCCGCATTTTGAGGGAAACAGGAAATTTAGTTTAAATGACAGGTTTCACAAACGGTGACCTGCTGGCATTTTTCATTGTTTCCTTTATTAAAAATGTAACAACTATTCAAAAAACTTTGTTAACGCGACTTCTGTGGATACCTATGAAACTTGTGGTGAACATCATGAGAATAATGTCCCCTGAATTATTGTCACAGTACTAAATAGACCTTTATACTATTTTGCCAAAAACATTCCCTTGTCATTTCTTATGTAAATGAAATTGAGTCATTTCCTATATATTAAATAATTTTTTCCATGGTTTAATATGTTATTGGAGCACTCTTAGCAGGTGACAGCTACTACTAGGAAGTACTACTAGTAGTTTATTTATGAGATTTTTTTGCCATGCCTTGGTCGAACTATGTCACAGAGAGCTCTCTGTCATGTGTTGTGTGATTTGTCAGAAGTTTGGGCGCCTGTTTTATTTCAAAATGCTCTCGGACAGCAAAGTTGATTTTTCTCTTCAACTTGTCTGCTTCTACTATCCAATTTTTGTATCCAGAGCCAACATGAATACCTTTCAGGAGCATTCATCACATACGTTTGTGCAATCCTTCGCCGAATCCTTACAAGGATTGTCAAATGACTTACAGCTACAGGATGGAAATTGCAAAGTTGTTGTCCAAAGTTGTTGTCATAGGAGGCTGATCTCTCAATCCACTGCTGTTTGATTAAAGCAAAGTGGTGAATGCATGGAAAAATGGGGAACCCGGTGAGACGTATTCCGAAGCCGGAGGTGCGTGCGTGAATATGAACGTTCTGCATCAACGTGACTGTTTGGATTTGGATGATGTAATTACATTAGTAATTTCCTTTTACTAGCCCTAAGGGGTGAAGCACAGCTCCTGATAAAGAGCCCCACATCATAACCTCGTCTGAGTCAAACTTTATACGGACAAATGCTGTTCTTCTGGCAGCTGTCAAACCGCTGGTGCTTTGCAGTGAACTTTGTGATGTGAGGCTTGGATGCAGCTGCTTGGAGCTAGTTGGAAAGTTTGAGCCTGGCATCCACTGACCCTCCTGTAACTTCATGAGGCCTACAATTTTGTGGCAGAGTTGCTGTTGTTTCCAGTCGCTTCCATTTTATTATATTACCACTGGTTGACTATTAGTGGTGCGCCTGGTCAATATTCAGAAGTGAGGAAATTCCTCAACTGGACTTATTGGACAGGTTGCATCCAGTCCGGATGCTTGCTGGATGGAAATCAGCTCCTGAGTGTGACCCATTCTGTCACGGTTATAGCAGTGTGCATGCCTAGGTGCTGGATTCAAAGATTCAAAGGGATAATCTCGCTTATATTGTACATAAAGCAGCTCATACTTTTCTTTTACCTTTAAATGCTCAAAAAAAAAAGCTGTAAGTTGGGAAGCAAATTTTCCCTTAAACTTTTTCTCATTAAATCACATTTATTATTACTGTTTGGTGGAGATCAGTCACAACATGTTCATTTTTATTAAATTAGTTGTCAAAGTCTTCGAAAGCCCAGAGAGAGAATTTCATGTTGGTTTTTTTTCTTTTTCCAATTGCTAAAACTATAAATAAGCACCATGCAGGCACAGATTTGACAAGTCAAGGCTGTTGGATGCCTTGAAAAACATTCACATGCATTGAACTGTTTCAACAGTTTGAGGCTGTCTCTGTTTTCCCAGGCAGTCCAGAACACATTACTTCTTCCTTGTCACCTTCCAAAAGTTTAACCTTCGGCAGCTCTTCAGGCTGTCTTAGAAGATAAAATTTATCTTTTGCAGAAAATATTTTGACTCAAAGTGATTTTCTTGTGACTCTCCTAAACTCAGAAACCCTGAACTTTTACAGAGGACTCCACCTGAAAATGTTGGTAAAACTTACTTTTGATTATCATCTTTGTGTCGTGTTGGTCTGGGATTACATAATATTACATGAGTCACAATACAACCTCAAACCTTTATGTTTTTCATTTGGATTTGACGAAACAGACCGACATAAACCAGGACATATTTGTAAATATATATAAAAATACACCAGCGTGGTGTACTTTGGTTTTCTTGACGTTGTTTGGTCATTGATGTTCTGTAAGAAGCCTTCACCGAACAGATTTAAATATAGTGACATAAAATTACACGCAGGAGGACTCTATTCATTATGTAACTTCTGGAAGCAACTGGACCTTGTTAAGGGGTATCCAAATAAAAGAAGCTGAATAAAAAAATTCTTAGTTGCAAAATAATATTTGAAACTGTTTAATCTTTTTCCATCCAGTTCACTACTTTATTTCCATTACATGAAAACCAAGTGAAAGTTGTGATTTCACTTGTGATTTCAATGTGGAAAAGACACTCCGTTCTCTCCAGTGTCCTGCAAAACAGGACATTTCCGGGAAATTTATGTCCGTATGCAGTAGAGGAGTGTTAACAGCTCAATAGAAATCTCTGTCATCTGGTGTGAATCACATATGAGGTCTTTAAAATGGAGGTAGGTGGTGTTTTAAGAGTCTTGGTGAGATGAAATCTGAAAATGACTTTCTCTTTTTAGTTTTGTTTTATGAGACATTGTGCCTTTTCCAGAGGGCTACCACCAAACCCATAATATGGTTGGCTTTTTTAAACAGTGTTACATAACTTTAATTTCTTTCTCAACCTTGCTTTGCAACAGTTTGGGATGACTAACTTGTTGTTTTCAAGGGGAGTACCATGCCGTCAAAGCAATTATGTTGCCTACCGCTCCACTCACACAATACTATAATTCAAACCTCAATAAGCATGGGGAAGGTATTCTCTATTTCCACATTTTGCCACGTTGCAGCCATCTTTTCCCCCAAAAGAATTAAACTCCCTTTTTCCTCAAATTTCTATATAATGCAATTACAGCTTCTCAATGCTGTGTTAAAGCACCTATGGTAGCATTTCTACCATCGCTCTTTACCCACCCTCTTGAGCTCAGTCTGGTTGAATGGGTTATTCCATAAATCTTCCCCTCGATGCTGTATATTGGCCAGATTAGTGAAATCTATTAGACAACAGCCTCAAATATTTTTTGTTTCCTGAGCCCTATTTTCAACTCCACTGATAGCCCAAGCTACTCCTCAACATTTCACTGATTTCAGATGGTTGGCCTCATCAAATCTCAGGATGCCACCATCATCATCTTTCGTCATCTACCTGTGTGTTCAGGCCGGTGTGCATTGGTTTCTGTCGGAGTTCCCAAGTAAACTACAATATGTATTTGCATGCAGTAAAGGGGCTACATGGAAATACAGACCTCACTTTGCAAGTTTTAATTTGTAAAATACACAATGTCTTTCCACAGCAGAGTCATGCACTACTTTGTGTTGGTCTAAAATTTTAACAAAATAACTTTATTTTTGAGGTAGGTATGTGGCAAAATGTGAAATACCTAAAACCGGCTTAAATACCTTTTGAAAAGTTCCAAATTTAAGATGCAAGTTCAATTCTTGAAAAGAATGAGCCATTTAAGTTTTGCTACCCAGAGTGGCTTCTGTTAATAATTAAAACTTCAAGGGGACTGGTAAAGCAAACATGATTATAAAATACATTTACACTTTAAATTTCCACACCACATAGTAATTCCTTTTTAAAGCAGATGTTTGAATCTATTTTCATCTGTCATTAAAGGAAAAAAAAAAAAAAACAATTCCATGACCCAAAGAACAGTCGACTGAAATTGTGACGTTAGTAAGCAGAGACAATGACGCATGTTGTTCTTCTACTAGTTATATTGCTAATTTTACTTAAAATTACACACCCCACACACCAGCTCTGGGAGTCCCACCACACAAGTCAGAGACCAAATGAGACAAGACCTATCATGTCTTCCCTAAGTGAGAGCAGACGCTGTTGACTCAGTGCAGTCTAGAAGCGCTTGGGCTGCGTCCCGCCACAGCTATGCACCGTCTGACCAAAGCCTTGGAGCAGGGGTGTGTGTAGACACACACACGCATCCACGGATGCATGCAAACGTTATGCAAACACAGTCAGAGACGCATGCATGCAGGTGCTCAGACACATGCATGAGCCAGTCGCCCTCCTTCTGAAGCTCTGCGGTTTGTTGCTCAGTCCTCAAATCTTATGCAAAGCATGCAAGCAAAGGTACACTTTCTCTTGACCTTTGCTTCCTTCAGTCGAGCTCCTGAATTTTACATAACTACAATTTGCTTCTTTCTTGTTTTTCAAGGGGGCGTTCACGCTTTGGGATTAACTATGAATCTTGCAGGAATGTCTTTGCTTAAATTGCCTGTGCTGAAAGATTTATTTTATATTTTTACTCCTCTGATTCTTCAGAAAAAAAAGTTACTTTCCAGGCCAATTAGGAAGATTTTAAAAATGTTTATTGTGACATGTGTATACCATTACACTCCCATTGACCTCACATGACATAAAATTCACAAAAGCATCAAAACACACAAACTGAAGAAAACATGACAACTGTTTGTTAATACATGTGAGATAGTTAGCTATTTGAAACCTATATTAACTAGAAATGCACACAGTCCATCAAATCTAAATGAAAATATATTGATGGATAGTTCCAATGCTGACATGCAACTGTGCATCAAATTTAAATAAGAAACCTTTAAAAAAAACTGCAGCATTGTTTGGTATAATAAATGTTTGCAGTGTGCTTGAGTTCATTTTTGTTCAAAGTAAGTGTCCTGGTTCATTCTAATTCTTTCAAATTATTGCTTTTGCTGAATTTGGCAACAACTAAGCAAAAAAAAATAATAAAACACTTTATCCCTCTTGCTTAGAAGCAGAAAACATGTAATGTTGGATGTGAATAAGCTCAACTAAAGACTGAGACATGTATAATTTGTCTCTTGGTATTTACTTTAGAAGCATGCACTAACCTATTCCTTGTGGTTCATAATTTGTACAATGTCTGAGACAAAATCTCACTGAACCCAGGATCTTAATCTTGCATTTTATCTGAGATGAGACAGAGATTTCTTTTGTACCATTTTTCTGTCTCTTGGTCTTTGGTTAGAACTTGGTGGAGATTTGATTGGGTTATGGAAAAATTGAAATATTGTGTAGGGCCTTTTCCAGCTCCCTGTATTTTTATTTGACAATCCTGCAGCTAAAAAAGTAGTTCAGCTGTACCCCTGTTAAATGACATCTAGTCTTGTTGCATAATAAGCCATGGACCACTCACATTATTGTTGCTTTTTATCTTATCTTATGTTATCTTAACTTATCGAGATATAAGTAGATAGGTATAAAGGCGCCTCTAAAAAGTTTTGAGTAGGAAAAACTTTATTTTACCTGAGCATTTGCTCTTGCATTTCACATTTATGCACATATTTTCAGAAAGCCACAGAGACAAGAAAGTGTCATTGATGCAGGTTATACAGGGTGATCTCTCCTAATGTTATAAAATCTGCTTGCAGAGGATTGCCACGTCATATTGCTGACTATTGAAAGCAGCCTAGTCAGTTGCCTCTAGTAGAAACCGGAGGGGGAGAGCTTGTAAAGCAGATAGTTGAATGTATCTTTTTAGGGCTAGTTACTGACATCACTATTTGCACTCCTGATAAAATGAAATCGGTGGAGACGAAGCAAAATCTATCTAGTCACAGAATAAAGACTGGAAGGCATGGGGATTTTCTTCTCTGTTTGCAGGACCCTGATGACAATACTGAATGTTAAAATGTTGTTCCTTTTTGTGACGTGCGTGTCTTTTGTTTTTTAACTTATGACCAGAGAAGAAACATATTTCAATACAGCTTCTGGATTTGATGCATCTCAATAAATGTATATAATTATCCATTAGCTTGAAAATATTTGCAATCATTGGTGACAGTTTTGCCTGTGGAAAAAAAAAAAAAAGAAAAAAATGTTGGGGAAAAAAAGGCTGCATATGTCCAAGAAAAGCAAGGACTGAAATCCTGCATGAAACACAAGAATGGACAGCAGAAGACTACTGCCAAGTTGTTTTCTGAGATGAATCCTCATTCTAATTATTTGAGACATCTGGAACATCATTTTCCCAAAAGGTGAGGGATACCATGAGTTTCCTGTCATGCCAGCAGCAAAGCATCCTGATACAATCCATGTGTAGGTCTGCTTTTCATCCAACAGATCTCACTCGTTCTTCTACTCAGAAATGAAGAGAGGGCCAGAAACATCACTCAGAAGAAGTGTCTTCCAACAAACAGCCTCAATTAGGAGATGATCTGTTTTCCAACATAACAAATAATGACCACAAAGATGTTTTCTTTTGAAGGTATCTTTTTTTTCATTTGTTCCTTGCTTTAATTAGATTCTCTAATCCTAATTTATAAAAAAAAAAATAAAAAAAAAGGCTTGGATTTGGCTTGTGTATGCGTGGTTCTAAACTAATAGACACATTCTATTGCTGAAAGTTTTGGTACAAGGTCAGGAAAGCTCAGAGCTCTCTCAATCCTACTCTTTTGAGAACCAGGATACCAATTTCTCAAAAAGCAGCAGAATAAACAGAAATTACAATTAACTCCAAATACTAGAAGGGTAAGACCGTGTCACTATGAGTCATTGTTTGGCCCATTAGTTGACATTGAGCATGAAATGCTTGAACGTTTTCCCATGTTATGTAACAACTACAAACTTCAGTGTATCTGATTGGGATTTTATGTGACAGACCAAGGCAATGTAGAAGGGAAGTGGAAAGAAAATGGCATGGCCTTTAAATGCATGTGTTCAGCTTTCTATTACCACCTTTCACAACAATTACAGCTGAAATACGTTTGGGGATTATCTCTACCAGTTTTTTCTTACAACTAAAACATTTGCCCAGGGCTCTTTCCAGAGTAGCTCAAGCTAAGAATGGATGGAGCGCGTCTCTTAACATCAATCCCAAGTTTTGCTACAGATTCTCAATTGGATCCATGTCCTGACTTTAGTCTGGCCAGCCTAACACATGATGAAAACCAGCACCACTGATGAAAACTAGTTCATATGACTAATTAAGTTAACATGATTTCACTTAGGAGTAAGTAAAGAGAGTTGAATGTAACTACATATTAATCTTCTCATGTGTTTTTGTTGAACAATCTAGAAAACCATGTATCATTTTCCTTCGAGCTATAATTATGAACTAGAACGTTGTTTTGGTGTGGTACAGGAAATGTAAATAAATTACACTGCAGTTTCAGTTTGATACATGACAAAATGTGAAACTATTGGAGAAGAGTAAACCGTTTTGCTTCAGTGGTAGTTGTGGAAATATTGTGTTCTCTATCTCTTTGTTTTTTTTTTACTGCTGCCTCTCAGTTCCATATTTTACTATCTTTTTTTCTGAACCTGAGATATTCTGTGTAATTTCACTCCAAAATCAGATTTTACTGAATTAATGTCGCTGTTAATTATTTCAAGATTAAATATCTATGCAACATATATATATAAAAAAAACCTTCATAAATTTCAGCACTTGTTTTCATCAGCCCATAAAATTGGAAGTAAGTTTATTTTCAGTAACAACCAAATCAAATGTGAAAATACAGAACCAAGAGGAAACGCTGCTTCTGTGGTGCGACTTTCCAAACACCAGCAATTAGTTGCTTTAAATTAGAAGCAGAGAAGATCACCAAAGACGATTGTGAAAGTTATTTGAAATGTTTTTTATTGCAGTAAAGCCAACATACACTCGCACTGAAAGCCCTGGGTAACCCACCGATACGAGGCCACACGTATGTAGCAACCCAGAGTCAGACAGACAGATAAGGAAACACATATCCGGTGTCTCACCACAAACACACATACAGACAGAACCAACACACCCTGCCATTTACAGCCCTGGTGTTGTTTACTTTTGACCACCGTATTGCTGCAGTAGTCAACCTCTTCACACATTTCTGCACTCAGTGTGTTTAAGGTGTTGTGTAATTTATTGTTTTCATTATTATTGTGTTTATTACTAATATTATTAGACATCAAAAACAGGAATCAGACTAATATTTACTAATGCAATTCATGACAGCAGGATTATAAGAGATCCTAACTATAATTCTAGGAACATGTTTTCTTCTTTGCTTTTTAATTTAAGCTAAAATGCTTAATGAAGCTTTTCTCAGTAAAAATGTGTTGACTACGACTGAAATCCTTCAAACTGGGACCAGCTGGTGTACATGAGCTGAAACGTTCCTCTGCCTATTTTAACTGTGCTGCACTGCCATCTGTAGACCTTCAAAAATAACACAAATTGCTCCATAAAAGCCCTCATTTTCTTTGCCTAATTGCCTCTTACACAACATGTCTAAACAAAGAAAACAGTCAAAATTTGTTTAGCACAGAAAAACAAAGAGAGAGCAGCCAAAATGTAATTTTCACCTTTAAATGTTTGTTTATGCCCCACAGGCCAAATATATGTAGGCCAAGTAAACTGTGAGCACTGAATTAGCTGGAGAGAGCATGGATTTGTTTGTGTTGTGACAGACAAGTAAATTATCCAAGGTGTTGAACCTGTTCACCTCAGCAGCTCATGATCCTGTGTGGGTGTTTTCATGAAGCACAGTGGATGTGGAAAACAGAAATGACGCTGGTATAATTCACAGCGCTTCAGTTTTTTTTTTCACATTTTGAATTTATGACCTTGTTTCAAAAAAGAATTCTGTTTTTCCTCTCCAAAACAAAATTATAATGTAATTTTGTTTTGGAGGTATATATATATTAAAAATAACAGTAAAGAAATCGTACATACATTCAATACCATATATGGCAATTAAAGCCGCACGTCTTCTTAAATATGATGCAAAAAGCTTGGGGTGCCTGTCTCCTTCAGAGACACTAGAACTCCATCAAGTTTAATGGGAAAAATCAGTGCACTGTCATGTTCAGATCTTGGTAGAGATGTTTAATCAGATTCAGTCTGATCAATCAGAGGTTGGGACCATTGTCCTGCTGAAAGGTTACTGGGTCATTTATGAGCCGTCACTCCTCACAGTAGTCCTTCCTTCTTTACTTCCTTCACCTTTTCAGATGTTGATGGTAGTGGACCTTCGTTATAAATTATAAATAAAAAAGAAAAACATGTTTCATCACACACCGTGAGGCAAATAGGCGTATTGCATCTGGTCTTATATCATTTGAGTCCTCTTTAGGCCTTTACTTGAAAAAACAGCTTGGTCTACTCCAGACTAAGAAATGTCAGAGGGTATTTTAGTCCCTGTCTAAGGAACACGTTTAAGTAAATTCGGGTTTAAAAGGTAATTTAATCTAGTAGAAGTTGTTTCCCAACGTTTCTTTAATTAAATGGCACAACAGCCTGCCATAACAGTCGTACAACGCGACTACGTCATAAGTGTGCGTTTGGTTTATCAGCTGACGCTCAATGTCCTCTTGCGTGTGTTTTTCTACTGTAGCAGTTAAATCCTTCTCTAACCATAATGCACAGAGCAGCGCACACGGCTTTCTGTGACTGGCCTCAGTTTGTCAGACCAGCGATGATCCGACAGAGTTTAAAATGCGCAGGTGAGCTGCTGGTTTATCAGCGTGAAGCTAAAATGCTAAAAACACTTACCTAAGATAGCCATGATGTAACTGTAAGCTTGGCATCATGACATTTTCTTTGAAGTCACATTGTCAACGTGCTTAAAACAAAATGTATCTGTTTGATACATTTCGAAATATTTTTATTCAGCATTAAATCTGCCACTCCCCCCCCCCCTCCCCAGCAGTTAGCGATGGATCCCATCTTTGAAGGATTTCCTCAAGTTACTCATGCTTACATTGTAATGTTTACGTAGGCTGCCTCCAGAGCAGCGCTCGTGCCTACAGTGTTGTTCCTGAGCCGCGAGACAGCGAGGAGAAGGAGATGATGCACCGGATGCTGCGCGTGGATCACGCTGGTGAATACGGTGCTAATCGCATATACGCCGGGCAGATGGCAGTGTTGGGCCGGTCCAGAACTGGACCACTCATCCAGGTAAACATGCCATGAAAAACCTACAGGTGTCAAAACCCCATTATGTCTAAAAGTAGGTGAGCGGAACGTTCAAAGAGTTGGCTGTCACTACAAAAGGTCTCATGGTAAAGAACAGTAAAATATATTTTAAATAGTGCAGAGGTTTTATATGCTTGTCAAAAATGGATGGTTGGAGCTTTTTAAAAAGTTCTCTTCTGTGGTCATGTATGTTTCTCAATGTATATTGAAAGTTATGAAAGGTTTTGCCCCCAAATAATAAAAAAACATATTTAATGCTCAAGGAATGACGGCATCATCAGTTTATTAACCGAGCGACTGTTTTTATTTGTCAGCCAATATGTTGTTCGATATTTGAGAATATTACATTTAAACCATTAATAACAGTGAGAAAATGTTCACAGTAAGACAAAAATAAAGAGACTCGGGTTTATAATTTGTCATTTGTCAGATCTATTTTTTTTATTAGATATGTACTTAAATACTTTTGTAGATTTTTTTTAAAACAGGAATCAAAATTTCTGCTTTTTCAGTTAAATTATTTTGTCAAATCAAGCTGTATGAGTAGTATTTTAACCTTTTTGTTTGTTTGTTTGTTTGTTTTTTTTAAGCAAATGTGGGATCAAGAAAAGAAGCACCTATCAAAATTCAACGAAATCCTTGCTGAGAACAGAGTTCGACCCACGGCTCTTCTGCCACTCTGGAACCTGGCTGGGTTTGTTTTAGGTTGGGGCAGCATATAAATGCACAGTGTCCGTATAGCTATAATGTAGAATAAAAAAAGACAATAGATGCGTACAAACACAAAGCCCTCTTGACACAGCTGGTAAAAAGACAAGATTACTGTTTTATTTGTATTTATCTCTCTTGTTTTGCACATCCTCCAGGGGCATCCACTGCTCTGCTGGGTAAAGAGGGGGCCATGGCGTGCACGGTGGCAGTGGAGGAGAGCATCTCTGAGCACTACAACAGCCAGATTAGAGCGCTGATGGAGAGTGACCCAGAGAGATACACTGAACTGTTACAAGTGAGGGCCACACTTCAGATGTTTGTACTTTGTGTTTAACTTTAAGCAAAAAGTGTTCGAGCAAGCCCCCAACAAACTGACTGAAGACAAACTCAGTGATGACACTTATTGACAATATTTTACTCTTACTTGTTTTATCTAAATTGAGATTAGGAGTAAAGTCTGCAAATGTTTGAAGTTGTTCAGAAGTGCCATTTTCTGTGCTTTATGTTATGTATTTTGCTTTAATCAATATCTATAGTTGACTTGATTAATTAATCTGAACTCATTCCTATCAATGATAACGCAAACTCCTGTATTTCCTGCCTGATCAAATAACGTTAGTCTCCATGGCTGGTTTGTTTAAGATCATCAAGATGTGGAACACACTTTTTATCAACAAATGATAAAATTCATTGGTAGTTGTCTGTACCAAGAAGTGACGTAAAAATTGTTAATTTGCGGTTCTTTTTAATAGCTGATAAAGGAATTTAGAGACGATGAAATGGACCATCATGATACCGGTTTGGAGCATGATGCCGAATCAGTAAGTGCATTTCTATGATCCATATGAAATAATAGATCACCTACTGAAAGTTTTCACAACAAATAATGTCTTGTATAACCGAGTCTTTAATCCATATGGGTGATTTTAAATAAACATGTCTAATATAAGTATAAGCTGTGTAGTATTCAAAAAGTAAAATGTGTTTCTTGTGGGGTTTTTTTCAGCTACCTGGATACTGGCTGCTAAAAAACGCAATCCAGCTGGGCTGCAAAGCTGCGATATACGTTTCTCAGCGTGTCTGAATTTTAGCTCATTCACAACAGAATTCCTTTTTCTTTTTTTTTCCTTCTTTCTTTTGGAAATGTTTGTTTGACGCCGTCATCAATGAATGAAGGACCTTGTGACGCAACACATTGTTGTGACTTTACCAGACGGGATGTTTGGTATACATACTTTTTTTAAAAAAAAAGACATGAATAACTGAGTTCTGACTTCACCATTGCGATGCATTGATTATGCTTTAATTTGTCTGTACAGCTGCTTAAATGCATCAGTATTATTTTCTCAAATGTTTGGTTTTAGTTTTGCATTATCAGGAAAGCTAAAAAAAAATTCATGTTGTTGGTGGCAAAGTTGGTTAACTCTCTTTAATAAATAAGTCCATAAAATATTTGTCCTCAATATTTTTAACATGTTACACCATTTTCTGTTTGTCTTGGTCAAAAATGTGAAAAGCTTAAATGCACACGAAATGTTGATGCTCGTGCTACACCCTTCAACTTATGCTCATCTTTCACATGTAATAGTTCACGAATCAACTTGTCATTCATCTCAAGCCGCTAATCATTGACACAGCTGTTCGGGGTACATGAGCACGAAGCACGGTGTAAACGCTGAGAAAGCCCAGAGCAATTTGTTCATAAAATAAATGCTCTGTACTATAAAATCTGACATACCTCAACTAATGAAAAAAATACATTAGGCGTTATGTAAAATATCTATAGACTTAAACATTTTCACACTTTACAGAAAAAGGGGAAATGCCAAAAGATATCAACCAGATCTTGCTGACGAAAAGTAATCATCCACTTTCCTCAATTTGCTCTGGTTGTGTTCATCACAATACAACCTTGTTGACATGTTTCATCTGTCAATAAGCAAATTCAACTAGGTAGAGCATTCCCTCAACTGTGACTAAAATATTACAACATAATTAGTCCCTTATTGGAGTCAAGACCTAAATTTTCAGCGTTATTTGTACCGTGTATTAACATTGTTGCTATGCTTGTAGTCATAAATTTTTAAAGAAATCCAGCTGCCATTTTAAAACTTATAGTAAGCTATGTTGACACACTTAAATTAACTTATGATTGCAAGCCAGTTCAATAAAAAGTTGCAATGGCAATGATTCATGAAACTAAGCTGAAATTTCGCACCTTATTTTGTTGATAAATGAAAGAAAATTATAGGAACAATTTATGATAACTAATTTATGGTTTTGCTTTTGACAGTGCACAGACTGTTTTTTATCTGTAGGTTTAGGATCATAATCCTCCTGGAAAGTGAACTTCCACCTCATCCCCAAATCCTCTATAAGCCATCTTCCCGTCATCACTGCCCTGCTGAAGAGAAGCGTCATGATGCTTCCTCCAACATGTTTAACCATGGAAATGGTGCATTCACTGGTTATCTTTTTACTGTGCAATGCATACCCTTTTGATGGATTAACCAGCTTTGGGAGATGGGACCGAATACAAATGCACACCAACCTTTTTGGATTTCTTTTGCAAAAACTTTCTCTTTCCTTCCACTTCGCAATCACGGACTACTTTCTTTTGGTCTCTCACGCAAATTCCCCCCCAAAAATAGATTTAAAGTTTGTGATTGTAAGGTGACGATGTGCAAAAGTTTAAGGTGTATAAATGTTTTTGTAGTTACATGATCAGCTGAGGTCAGTCGCCGTACATGAGCGACACAAGACAATGGGGAGCCGTGAAATTCAAAGGTGGATCGTTTCGCATCATCTCTGCCCCAGATTAATAGCGCTGACAGGTTTACAACGAGGTGTAACTGTTTAAATAAAGCAACACATGTACAGCTCCATTCCTAGCTGCATTCTGGGTGACGAAGTCACCACTGCATAAAGACCAGAGTGATGGCTCCGTTAAAGTGCTGATATTATTAACCAAAATCTTTTAATGCCACACATAAATGAACAATGTCCACCACATAGTCCAAGTGTCTGGTAATGCCTGCATAAGCACATTTTAAGACAATCAGAGAAATCATTCCTGCTCCTGTAAATGTCAGGAGTTCATGTGCACGGTTTCTCAGAATCGCTTCCAGAGGAATCTGCTGAATTACTGACTCAGAAACTGGCAACAACAAGAATGTAGGGAGCAATAAAACTTTTACCAAACTGTGACTGTCTTGCTATCCGTGAATAATTGCTGTTGTAAATTTTGAATAGCACGGACAATACAAATCTCCATACGTCATTAAAGCTTTCGGATACAGGCTGTAATACTTTTTGGCTTTTATACCTGCGGGCTGTCAGTCTTTCGGCTTTGCAGAAGTTCATAGTGAGTAATGGGTAGCATGAAAATAGTCAGACGGGAATTTAGCGGGTAATGGTTAGCTTTAATGTCCTAGCAAAACATTTAATGGTAAAATGACAATTTTCATCATAATTTTTTTGGTGTTTTATAATTGAATTGATATGAAATGGGGGTGGCAATGGCAACTGGAATATTGTACGTTTCCTTCCAGCTTCCTTCGTTAAGTGCAGTCCATTTACAATTTACACTTGGGGTTTCAGTTGATGCGCTTGTCGTTTTACCATATTAAATGTATAAATAACCTAGAGAACTGTAACATGTAAAAACCTGCTCAATTTCCACTTTTAAATAACTGTTTGAATAGTTGAAGCAACTAAGAGTATTCTGAAATTTGACAATTTCCAGCAACAATTAAATGCTAAATACAATTTTTTTTTGTAGTATTAAATAAGGGGAAGAAAATCGTATATAATAAAATTATATTACACAAATTGTACACTTCTTGCTGTTTGTGATTGTGACATAACACAAAGCACACAAAAAAAATCGTGCGCTTGTTTTTAAATAGAATGGAGAATAATTAATATAGCCACATTCTATAATTAAATTAATATTGCTATTCCTTATCACCTCCATATCACTAGAGAGGCTCAATCAGCTTAGAGGACTAATTCGCAGCTTACTGATTTGTTTTATGCTGTAAGACGTACGCTGTTCATCTGTTTATGTGACTAGTTAACCCTTGGAAAAATCTCTTGTGAGTCTGAAGAGTGAATGTAGTTATGAGAGCGACCACATGTCCACATGTCTTCATAGTGTGAGGTGACAACACATGATGTAAAGGGCTGACATCATTTCAGCTGGAATCTCTGATTTACGGTCTGTCATGCAGTGACATCTACCAACTGCTTTGAAGAAAGACAAAAACAACACAAACCAAGGTCAGTCTTCTAGGAAGGTTGATCAGTGTAAAATGTATTTGTTGTCTGAATGCTAGTGGGACACATTTATGTACAATGTTTTCTACATCTACGTCATATAACAAAAAAAAATTAATTATAGACTACATATGTCTGGCAACTGCTGTCCAACAACAACCATAAAAGTTATATTCGTTTTTGTAACAGGCTATGCACAAAGGAAAATAATGGATTTAGATTGAAATGTAGGCAGAAAGATACACCTTTCACAAATTATATAACAAGTATATGTGGGGTATGTATATGTATGTGTTAAATAAAACCCCTGCGACAGACTGGCGACCTGTCCAGGGTGACCCCGCCTCTCGCCCGCAACGTTAGCTGGAGATAGACACAAGCAGTCCTCCCGACCCCACTAGGGACAAGGGTGTACAGAAAATGGATGGATGGATAAATAAAACCCAAATACTTATTTACAGCTTTGATGAATCCCAAGTATGAATATATTTAACAATATTACAGAAAATCTGTTTACAAAACAAGATGCAATTAATTTTGCACCAACCAATTGACTGCTTCGGGGGCCAGTTTAGTACAAGAAAAAAAAAAACTTTCATGAATTTCTCTTTATCTTGTCTACCAAAATGACTAAATTAAATTTGAATGATTCTCTTGGTATCATGTAAGAGCCAGTTGTTGCTGGGTTATTTTGTTTCAGGTTGTCAATCAGATGGTAACGCTCATGCTGAGTGCCAGAGATAAGCATTGCGTGACCCTCTTCAATAATATCTATCAGTGCAATGACAGGCCTGTTGGTTTGTTCAGCATAACTCCGAGGCCAAACTAATGCCATGACATGAGACCGAAAGACATTCAAAAACACACTCTCTAGCACAAGAGGGCATAATTGAAGGTTGAGAACGAACGCCTCTCCAGCTTGGTCAAGATTACAGTTCAAACGTTTGTAGGAATAAAGGGCCGTTTGTTTTACAAAGATTCAAAAGCTGCATTACTATGTTTTTTAATCACTTGAATTTTTTTCAGTTTGTTTAACATTTACTAATTTTTAGCAAATTGAAATCAGAAAGATGTTTTTGTCCATTTGCATTTACCCTCCTTTGTTAATTTTTCCTGAAAAATCCAATATACTAAATTTCATCAAAATATGCAATATTAAAAACCAAAGAGCATCATGAGGACAAAGATAGGTTAGAGATCAGGATATGTGGTAGTATAAAGCAGGGTTAGTTTATACAACTATATTCCACGATTTAAACATTTCATGGTTCACTGCTCAGTTCATCATCTGCAACTACAAGCCTACCAAGGTACTTTATCTAAACTAACTACTGAGACCAGGGCCGTATTAATCAGAGGGGCAGCAGTGTGACCCATGGTAACTCTGGTAGAGCTCAGGTGGAAAGTTTGCGACAGGATGACAAAATCTGTGGAGTTTTGCGCTCCACAAATCTGACTTTTAAGGAATTGTGTCAAGAAAATGATAAGTTGTTGTTATCACAGCATACAGGCAGTGGTTACAAAGTGGCTTAAGGACAATAAAGCCAATGTTTTGACGTGACCATCTCAAAGTGAAAAATGTACTATGAGAAGCTTATAGGAAACCCAAAACATTTGACCAAATGTCCATTGCAAAAGCAATGAAACCATACAATCACAATACGTACGGAAGCTTCTGACATTTCAGTCATTAATAAATACGTCTCTGACATTCTTTCTATCATTATTAATTTTGGCAATTCTAAATGACCTTAAACAAGATGAATGTGGCCTGATTTGACTTCAGAGGCTGAGAAAGAAAAGGAGCACGTTTTGTTTTGTTAAGTGTAAGTGAACTTCTGGCTTCAACTGTATGTTGTTCAAGCTGGTTATGGTTATCTCCCGAGTATGCAGGATTACAGGTGTGACACCTCAGCTCCATGCTGAACATATTTTCCCTGGCTGGAGGTGTGTGTGGCATGCTATTAAGATGGACAAAACGCATGGTTAGCGGTGAGGGGATCAGAAGAACGAGGTGAACCCTAACACTCTTATCCCCATCCATCCCCCCCATCTAGGCATCACTGAATCCAACACCTCATATCCCTGCTGTCGACCCCTCCTCCATTCATCACTGTGATGCATTGGTCGTTTGCAGAAGGCCCCTAAACACCTGGTTTCATGGATGGTTTTGTCTGCACCACCTGCTCGCCTCCTGCTGCGGCCCAGCACCTCACGCCGGTGCTGCTAAGGCTGTCTGTCATGCTCGTTGATTCAGAGTTGAGCTCTGGCGGTGTTATTCAACCCAGGTCCCATTTCTCTCGCCTGTGGCTTCTTTTCGTGTGGCCTGTAAAGATGCCACTCTTAACTCCCATTAATCACAATCCTGTTTGCTAAGTTGCGCACTCCACTGCTGGTGACAACCCCGATTCAGGGAGATTCTCTGATTGTTAAAGTCACGAATGAGGCAACGAGCAGCGAGGTGAGGTATGGTTGTTTCAGCAGTTTTAGTGCCGGGGGGTGAAGTTTTAATGTTTTAATGTGGTGTTCTTGGTGTGCTAAAAGATAAATCTTTTGATTGAAGCACTCTTGGATTTTGTACCTACAGCTTGTTGGGTCATGACCTTTCTCTGCCGCAGTGCGGTCATAAGAATCCAGCACATGACTGCAGTCCCTGGCTCGTTGTTCTTTGAAGTTATCAGCCGAGAAATATTCCAGCTCATGGCCGAGCCCTAGGCTCCCGAGGCCGGCGATGACACACATGCTGAACAGACAAAGCACCCGGACCACCCGGGCTTTAGGTGTCCTGACCTTGGAGGCTGTCTGTGAAAAATAACAACACAAGGGGAGAAAGAATGCCTCCAGTGTTGTGCAGGGGGTCACTCTACTGGCCCATCAGGGTGAAGTTCAGCATGTCTTATGAGCCCCTGATGATTTATTTTAAAAAGTTTATCAGTAGTATGGAACACACTTCCAAAGTGTATCAGTTCTGTTTTGTTGCGTATTTTATTGGTATATTTTATTCTTCAACCTAAGTGGGAGAGTGTCTGACAAGATGAATCGTTGGAGAACATAAGTTCACTTTAATCTATTGATCAGAAGCCTGGTTCGAAAAAAATGATATCACTCTGTCCGTTCCAATTTTGAAGAAAAACAAAAAGCCTACTAATGCCTCCTCTCTCTATCGACATTCTGGTGAAACGATGATAGATTTACAGCAAGTGCTTTCATTTTTCAGCTGTTTCAGGTATCTGCTAAACAGATTGTTGCGTTGATTTCTGGGAAGACAGATGGTGGTGTGCATGCTTCAGGACAACTGAAGGAATGAAGGATTGTTCAGCTCAGTAGATCAAATTTGCTATAGGCCTTGGCTACATTTGCACTGGGTGTATAGATTCTCACTATCATTTTTTTGTAGCAGCTTTGTTTCTCTCTGGCTATAGTTGAAAGTAGATGAAATACCACAAGTTGCTTAAAAATGGGACAGTGTTTTAATCTGCTCAAATGTAAGACAAAAATCTGCCTTTTTTAATGATCTCTTATGTGATTGTAGAGCCTCCATCCTTTCCGATACCAAAGATCAAATGCACCAAGTGTCAATCAGACTCATTTGGGCTTTCATCGATTGGATCAATTTTATCTTGGATCCTGTGGTTTATTCATCTTCACGTATTTAGACCCATACACACACCGCAGTCTCCGGACTTTTTTCAAGGTCCCATGCAGCGCCTGTAGCACCACCCTGTAGCCTTTGGCCTTCCAAGCGATCATTATTTTCCATGATTGACACTTTGGGATGGTGTGCATTTCATTGATGAGAATTTTAGAGCCCTGCGGCTTGTGATCCTTCAGCCATCGTTGGTACGTCACCCTAAGGCCATCTGAAAGAGGGTTCGGTTACAGATCACTTTCAAATACTCTGTCACTTTCATCACCAGAACCTAACAAAACTAACCAGCCATCCCTGGAATCCGCAGACACTGACCTGGACAGACAAGAAGCTGCAGGTAAAGAAAGATCATCTGTAGTGCACAAAATCTTTTACTTTGTAGGTTAGAAATGATTAAACTTGACTCTTTTAGATTCAATTTACGCTTACCAATCAGAGGTTTTGGACATTTGCAAATGGTGAAGAAATAACTTTCTTTTAACTGTAATCTGTCAAATAGTTTGAGTTATATGAGGATAAGGTAAAAACACACAACTAGTGTTGAATGCTCTCCTAATGGAGCTTGTGATGCGATTTGGATTTGATTTATATAGCACCAGTTAAAAACAGATTGCTGTTTTCAGGCACTTTGCAAAAAAACTAAGTAAAACAAATTCATATAAAGAGATATATAGTCAATCCTGCAATAATTCATTCATACAGATTCAGAGTCAATCACATATATTCCACATTGTTCTTAGTTTTAATCATTGCATCTTAGGTTCAGTTTGTTATTCTAGGTTATTATTCAAATCAAAAGACACACAAAACCACTAACTTTAGCTCATCTTTTTCATCACCTTTCAATTTGAAAATGCTACTTAAATCATTTCTTTTTCTTTACTAACATTCTTGCATTTTCATTTACTTAAATTCAAAGCAGAACAGCCGATTCCAATTTTGCATTCAGAACAATATTATTAGAGAATCTATGAAAAGTATTTTAAATATTTTCTTTTATAGTTCCTGTAATTAGCTGTCATCATGTATTATTATTCTTTCAGGAGCAGAGCTAACATAATGGGACAGTGTCATAGGAGCAGATGCTTTCAAGCATGGTTTTACTATTATTTTGCAATAAAAGCAAAATGATTGATATTTTAAAATATGTTTATTTACTCAAATGAGCAATCATCACCATTAGCATTTCTAAATGCTCGCTCTCTGAATGTATTTTCCACTGATCTTTCCTTTAACCCTAACAATTTTTAAATGTCTGCCAAATCTGGTAAGTTCTCTTCTAATTACTCCACTGGTAGAAGCAGTAGTTATGTTTAAGTGTTTTTCATTCAGTGAAAAGGAAAAACACTGTCAGATTTACTATAGCTAAATCTGTCAGCTATGGTACATTCACTGGTTTGAACAAATTCAAATTTTAGAGTTTCCACCTTTGGTGACAAGTCGATGTTAGTCATGCTTATAGTCAGCTGACCTTTCTGTGCTTCTGTAGTGACATAGATCTATTCTATTCTTTTTTGCAGGGAAATGATAGTTTTGCTGTTTGATAAGTTCATTTAGATTTTTGCCACCGTAAATTTTCTTTGGTTTATTTTTGCACACTGTTGTACACTAGAGAAACAATATGTTTATGTTTAATATCATATATTATGTGTTATAATATGTGATGTCAAAAAAACAGTTTCCATTTTCGGAGTAGAAACTTTACGGTACAACAGTTTGAGGTGTGTGCGCCGGTGACCTCCAGGTCAAATGCTGTGCAAAGAGAGCATGCATTTATTTTGACCCAGCAGGGATTTAGAAAGAGGAGGAAGATGGCAACGAGGGCTCATTTCTAAGTAATAGTCAGCTGGTATAGTGTTCGGTGGTGGGCGTGTGCAAAGGCTTGAAATATGTTGAAGAGAAATGTTTGTTATCTATTCTCCTGGCCACTGACTGTCCAGTACCTCCCCCCTCGGGCTGTGTCATCAGCGGTTTATCTCAGGTCTTGGGGAGAGCTTCAGGAGAAAGTGGGAGGTGATGTGGTTCAGGTGGTGTCTCTATAAAGCTCATCACTGATTTGCAGGATTCATCAATACTTGGCTAGCACTCCATCACTTCTCCTGGTTAGAGATTGTTGAGCTTCTGACTTCTTCCTCTGCAGCAGCAGCAGCAGCACCGGCCATCACAAGGAACCTCTGCAGCAACCTTCTGGGCTGGTACACTTTGAAAGGTAAATTCATTTACACCTTTGACAGTGAAGAGAGGTTATGCTTTCCATGTGCATATGCAAGTGTTGGGTTAATCTTTTTGCTTTTCATGCCTCTTTTTCTGATGTTGTCAGACATGAAGATACTTGGCCATGTGACCTTCTTCCTTCTGCTCGGGGGAATCTTTGCTCAGAGCAGCCGTAATGCTAAAATGAGTGGGAAATCTGCCAAGAGAGGTGGTGGTGGGGCCCAAGCAGCTGACACTGGCCAGTCCACCCCATCAACCGACGCTTCTCAAGGAAGCAGCAGAAGCTCCGGGAGATCAGCTGACTCGAGACAGGACAGCACTGCAGGAAGTCGTACTACTGGACAACAGACGGACGAGATGAGGCTGCAGTTCCTAAGGAGCGCCCAGGTGACATGCAATGACGGATCAGCAGCTGGGTGAGATGATTTGGATTTCTAACAGGTTTACTGCGCAGGTCCATTCATTACTGCTTTATGTTCATCTTGTCCCTTTCGATGTTTGTAAAGGTTCTACCTAAAAGAGTTCAGAGGAAGCCGCAGATGGCTGTTATTTCTGGAAGGTGAGTATTTACAAACTGGTTAAATTGGTCCCCTAAGGTCAGATGCTTTTGGCACGATGCCCCCTTTGGAATTTTGACGGGGATGTCATCTTCTTATGTCATCTTCTGCTTTTCTCCTTTTTTGGTTGTTTCTACTTTTTCGATTGACCAAGGTTGGAGGAAAACAATGGAAATTGTGTAAACTGAGTGAAAAGTCTTGTTTATGAGCAAAATATTTCCACACCATGGTATTTTACTTGTGGGGTTGTCTAATCAGGAGAAATTATTAAACGTGCTTGCCAACTTTAGAGTGATGCTATAGTTTCACATGAGTAGACAAATATTTATAACAAAATAAATTTGATCCGGTTGAAGGTGTTTTTATGTTCCTCGGAGGCCTGATGGCCTAAGCAGGGCGTCTTGCATCAGAGTCTCTAAAATTAATCTGTTTTATTTTTAGGCGGCTGGTGCTGCTACAGCAAAGAGACCTGTGATTCCAGGTACCAAAATATCCCCCGCCTAATGAGCTCATCGGGGTGGCCCCAAACTAAAAGAGGTTGGTCATCTATCCCTACTTTGGCATGTGTGCTGCACATGTTTTGTTGTTTTTGTCAGGCAAGAGGTTTATTTAGCAATTGGATATTTTTACAGGGACTGGAATATTGTCGTCCCAAGCAGAGGAAAACCCCCAATGGCATAATGCAAATCTTGTGTAAGTACCTGGACCAATATCTCATTTTGCATAAGTGAGCTTGTAGTCTAAATTTCACCTGAATAGGTCCAATAAAAATAGATTTAAAGAGAAAAATGTTGATTTGTTCATTTGATTCACCGCTGTACATGACAGAGAATTAATTACTTTCCCTCTGAAGGTTTAATGTTATGAATTCTACTACTGCCTTTAAAAACTTTGATATACTAAGAGATTTTTAGCACCTTAAAGTAGTTGACGTCAAAGTTTACTGGACCAAACTCAAAACCAACTCACAGTTAAAATCTACTTTATAATTACTTTCTTGTCATGGGACAAGGTACCAACGTGTTCTTTAAACACTGCCTTATCTGCAAAAGCATACAATAAAAATGAATACAATTAAATGCATACAATTTCATCTGATTGTTCTGACATAACTCTTGTGCTTACTTTTGATTTTATTCTGAATTGAAACACTTTGTTTTTTAATGTACAAAGTCAAACATTTAAGACTGGCAATATTCCTTATGGTGTGAGATGAAATCCTTCATCTGTAATGTAACAAATGTAAACGTGTCACATTGGGCAGATTCATCCCATACTGTTCCAGCGACGTATGGAGTGGCACAGGTCCTGCTCCAACCCCCGCTCCAAGAACAAGACAAGGAAAAGATAAAGTGAAAGACAGAAACACAAATGCAAGTGAGTCTCCTGATAAATGTACCTTTTATAAAAGGACAAACTATTTTTGTTATTTACCATGTTTGCCCTTTGTCATTAATACTGACATTTCCTTTCAGCTGAGTATTCTTTCATGGGATCCTTTATCATCCGGGAGGTCATCAAAGACCTCATTCCCAAAGGAATCAAGCAGGCCAAGGTTGTCATGCTGGCTGGCACCAGGTGAGTCTGTTTTATCGCTTGTGTTCTCAGTACGCTGGATGTCCTCCATTCCTAACTTTAAACACGAGAAGTCCTATTTTGGGTGCATCCTCTTGTCAGTAATAAAGATGTTTATAGTCATCTGTGATCAGTGACACAATGTTTATTAAAGGGCCTTGCCTTGTAATGGTGAACATTCCTCTCTGGTTAGCGGGATGGTTGCAGGGACATCACCTCCACATCCTAAAATGAGATCCACCATCTAAATGGGAAGCTGCTGAAAGTGATTATGAATCTCAAGGCCAGGTTATGAAATAATTTCCCTGGGTCCCTTTGCAGTGCTGGCGCGACAGGTGTTTTGCTCAACATTGAGAGGGTTGCCAGCCAGCTGGAGCAGCTAGGTACCGAGGCTCAGGTGCGCGGCCTGGTGGATTCTGGATGGTTTCTGGAGAGTAAGCAGCAGCGGTCCCCCAACTGCCCAGCGACTGTTTCCTGCACACCTGAAGATGCTATCAAGATAGGACTCAGGTAGATCCTGGAACACTTCTGACACTCAATAGACTTCAGAGACAGATGCTATCCCTAAAATTAACACAGAGATCCTCTTTATTTCTCTTGAAATTGTTATTTATGTTATTTCAAAGAATGTCTTGTTTCCACAGGATGTGGAATGGGGTTGTTCCGGAAAGGTGTCGGCAGCTCTACAAGAGAGGGGAGGAATGGCAATGCTTCTTTGGCCATAGACTATACTCCACTTTGACCTGTAAGTGCTTTGTTTCTCATAATGTTGGTACAGCGTGCCACAAACTTGACATAAACTGTTCAGAAATAAACTGTGGACTGACACTCATGCTCAGAAGGGGGTTGGACTGTTATGCCTCCACTTAATTGTTGATGCAAAGACATGTTGATCAACAAAGTTAACCATTTTTGGTAGGCAAGGAAAATCTCCATTTAGATTTTTATTCAAATCACAGCACCAAGACCATATTAATAAAAGGTCCAAATGACATATATCTTAACAGCATTGGATCTTAAGCTATGTTTGTTGTTGGATCTCAGCCAAACATGACATACTGATAAACTGGAAAAATGTGATTGTCTGTTATTGTGGTCAACTGGTTCAGATCTCATTGACATACGTGGACTAGTTTGTGTCATTTGGCAATTATAAATCTGAGTAAACACAGATCGCATGTGGGATTCCCCAAAGCTCCATTGTAGGGTCACTTTAATTCAGTGTCGATGTGCTTGACAATGCTTAGACGAAAAACTACTAAAGCATCCTTTGCAATTTACTGATGACACAATTATATAATTCTGAGTCACCACAAGAATACAGTGCTTTAAAGTCACTGTGTCATAAATATAAATGTGTGGGTGGGTCATAATTTCTTCTAGAAAAGACAGAAGTCCCATCAGATTTGCAATATTTGAAGCAAAAATTAACCCTCTAATGGGCCAAGAGAATTGGCTTTGTCATCCATTGCTTTGTTTGCGTTTTCAGATATAACTTTGTGTGTCAGATTTACAGGTATGCTAGAAACATACAACAAAGTTCTGGCTCTTGACTTCTGTATATATTTTAAAAAGAAGCAATTACTTCCTATAAAACATTTACCACGTTAAAACTTCTGTAATTAATTAATTGAAATTCAAACTTCAAAGTACCACCTCTCGCTAGCTTATTGTTAAACAGCTGGTTAGTGTTAACCGGCTGTTTGCCTGGTTAGCACTAGTAACTATGTACCTTGCGTATTTTCTAGGTTCCTATCTTAACGCCAGGTTAAAGTAAGGTTTCCCAAATCCATCATGTTTCATGTGATAGAGGTTCAAAGCTCAAAATTGTATGTGACAGTATGATGTTTTTATGACTTTTTATTTTTTTAATAATGTAAAGCACTGCCTTGTTGCTGAAGTCTGCTATTCAGATGAACTTGATTTAAACTTGATTGATTGAAAATTATAAAATAATAGCAACTTTGCTGTGCCCTGTTCAGTCTTCCTATTATCTGCTAAGTCTCTCTGTCTCTCTCTCTCTCTCTCTCTGTCTCCCTCTTTCTCTTTCTCTTTCTCCCAGCCTGAATAAACTGCAGACATGTCTTCAGATATTGTAAAAACTTCATCTTAAATATGTCATTTTAAGCAAGAATTAAAATACTTCTCCTTTTCCAAAAGAAAATATAGAAATACCAAAAATTCACACTTCCTCTGCAGTTACAATGTATTGCTTATTTTGTCTTTTAACTCTTTATTCGTTCTACAGCTCCACTCTTCATCGTGCAGTGGCTGTTTGATGAGGAGCAGCTGAGAGTGGAAAACATCTACCTGGGCGGTCAGAGTCTGTCTGAGGAACAGTGGCAGTACATCCAGAATCTGGGCTTAGAAATCAAAAACTCCCTGACAGATGTGACGTAGGTTTTGCAACAACATTCTTTTGTATAAAACTTTAGACCAGTTGGTGCTAAAGTAAATAATTGCTAAATATTACTTACCTTTTCTTTTTTTCTTTTGGTACAGGGCTGTATTTGCTCCATCCTGCCTCTCACACACAGTCATCACCAAGAGGTAAGAATGGACATTTAAATTCAATTGTGCTGATGTTAATTTAGCTCTGTTCTCATTTAAACTCATGTAGTCACTCTTGCCATCATCCCATGTTAAAGGGTCATTAAATATTTTCCAAAAACTTTTGCACCTTTGGGATATAACAATTATTTTGTTGCACAACTGAACATGAACAAGTTGTGTCACTCAACAAAATTTCAATAAAATGTTTGTAATGTTATGGTGAGAGCAATGCAAAATGGATCAGTCAAAGCTAGGTAAAAAGCCATACCATGACTTTGGTGTGCCAACAGTTCCACTTGTTTCAATTTAATTTCCCAAGTTTCTCTCAAATTTTGCCCGTTTCTTTGCTAATTATTCATTATTCTACATCCTATCCTGCAGCAACTGGATGAGTTTCCAGGTTAAAGGCACGACTTTGCCACGGGCTCTCCACTGCTGGGACAGAAGTCTGGAGGCAATTCGCAACAACAGAACCCCATCTAAAGGCTGCCCTTTCAACCTGGTGGACACCTGCCAGTGGCCTCAGTGTAACCCCACCTGTCCAGCTTTGGTGGACCAGGCCACCCAGCAGGAACTTACTTTGCTCCAGATGCTGGTCGCCATGGGCCTTGACCCACAGAGGCTCGGCCTGGATCCCGAGGGAGAAGAAGATTCTCTGGTCAGCATGGCCAATAACGGTGGCTAAGTGGATAAACAGAGAAGACAAATTTAATGAGACAGAAAAGTGTTTGAAATTTAATGTAACCGTATAAATGCTTTTACAAATCTGGTTACGATATGCTGTCCTGTTTAGCATTCCATAATGCTCCACATCTGTGACTCGGCTGGTTGGTATGTTGCAGCATCTGGGTTTGTGTTGTTTACTGGGCCCTCTACTGGTCACAAGAGGGAAGAGCTTAGCATCGAAAGTATTTCAGCTATCCAGGTCACAGTCGTTTGACCTTTTCCAGATGTCTGGACATAACCTAAAACACACTTTCATCCTAAGCCGCCTAACATCCAGCGTCATAGTATGAGTCTGTTAGTAGAGTTTTAACACACAAAAGTTCACATCAATGTCAGAGGCACAGATCTATTGTTTAAATGATATATACTTTCATCAGATCGAAAATACAAACAAATCTAATAATATAGTCCAGCAAACTGTTCACACACACACACAAATAGAAAACACCACAAAATTTTGTGCACAAGGAGTCTGCTGATTTTTGATTGGCTTTGGTTGATTATTTTTAGCAATTGATGTTATACTAACTTATTTATATAAACTTTTACGTTTATGTGTTCTGTGCATGCCAAAATAAAAGTGTTATGAGTTACTGATGCGTTTTTTTTTAAGTCACTGCTCTTCTACATTTAATCATTCAGTTTATTCTAACCTGTGAAGTAACAGTGCAATTTGTATCATGTTGACGCTGTGGTGATTCACCACTCAGTTGTTATGACTCATTTTGCTGTCATGCAAATTACCAACTACTACCTTCCTGTCAATAATTGCTGTCAAACATATTCTATAATATTTCTCTTTTTTCATTTCATTTATGGACAGATAGTTTATTTCCAAGTCACTGCTTTAGTAAAGTCAACTGATGTACATGTTGAAATAAAAAATAAAATTTTGAACCCTCGCTATGTAAATATATGCTCTGTTTTGTTTAGCATCTTCATGACTTGAAGGAAAGGAAATGCATCAGGAAAGGAAATGCATGATGAAATAATTGAACAGAAAAAAAATCCAACTTTTACTTAATTTATTGTGCTCAAGGGTAAAAATGGGCTTGGAGGGCTACATTAATTGAACTGAAGTAATCTAAGGGCCACATAATGGAAGATTTAAAATGAAATAAATGTAAGCTTACACACACACACACGCACGCACACATATGAAATTTAAATACATCAATAAATATGCAAAACTATATATGTAACCAGGCAGCATGTATTTTGTTTGTTTTTACCACACAATCCGTCTTATTTAAATTTTTTTGGTAGTAATATTATTATTTTCCTTTCGCTCCGTTGGGTAGGCAATATTCTTTATTATTTGGTCCTCTTATCCTCTAGAGGGCGGTGTCTTGGAAAGATGATATCTACCTGAAATTAACAAATGCAGTTGATCATATTTCGGATATTAATTAAAATGCAAAATACTCTCAGTGTCCGACTTGTAACTCAACAAAAAGCAGTAATTTCGTGGTGTTTTGGGTCGTCGCGTCTTTTAGAAAAAAAAAAAGTCTTGGATTGTTTTCCCATAATGCACCGCCGTTTCTTTCTACTTCCTCTTTCCGCCATATTGCAGAACCGGTAAGATGTCTTTTTATGCACTCAGTTACAATCCTTAAATAATCTAAGCCATCTGTGTGGCAGATATTCACGGAACCTTCCCTTTTCAAAGTGGAAGCACATAAAAATGATCTGAGAAGATTATCGACCAAGTTAATAAAGCTATTGGTCGATATTTGTCCTGTTATAGTTCCTCCTCTGTTCGGCCCTGGGACTCGGTGCGTTCAAGCCGCCCGGATAGCCATTAGTGTCCTTACTAGCGTTGGAGCTCCTTGTTTAGAACAGGGAAAAACTTTTGTTCTCGCCATAAATATTTGTTTATCACACACTTCAAATGCTGTTGTCAGATTTGTCAACGTTGCGTGTCGGGAATGTTTTTACTTGTTAGTGGAGAAGGCTAAGGCAACTAGCATCTCTGAATACTGAAAGTGGACCATGCTTTGCTGGGAAGCTGGGGTTTATACGGACCTGGCTTGTTTAAAATGCATCATTGTTGAGAGTGTTTTGACCGAGTTGTATCAGGATAATATGTCTAAATAGCTGGTAAATCTTAGAAGTCTTTCACTGATGATACATGATGAGCTACTGCTGCTAAGCTGTTGTGTTGAGATGTACATGTCATCCTAATTAAAGAAAATAGTTTGTGTTTTGTCTATTGCATTGGTGAGTTAAATGATTGATGTCGCATGACATGAAAATTATTTATTTTTTTTTAAATGTAAATATAAGAAAACTTCTGAGGACTTTTGAGATGGGGCTTCCCACAACTTTAATATGTCTGCTTCTTGTTTGTGTCCGCAGGCATCATGGTGCGCATGAACGTTCTCGCAGATGCTCTGAAAAGCATCAACAATGCTGAGAAGCGTGGGAAACGCCAGGTCCTCATCAGGCCCTGCTCCAAGGTTATTGTGCGCTTTCTAACCGTCATGATGAAGCACGGTGAGTGACAAGCAGTTACGTGTGTGTATGACTGAGCAGTTCGAATGGTGGAGCCTCCATATGTGGAGCGGCGCGTTATAGCTGATCGTTTCCCACTGAAACCTCCAGGTTACATTGGTGAGTTTGAGATCATTGACGACCACAGAGCCGGGAAAATCGTTGTGAATCTCACAGGCAGGCTGAACAAGGTAAGTGTAGTCCTACCCTGCAGGATTAAATTGTTACATTTTTGAAGGCAATTTCTGCAATTGATTGTTGCAGTGTTATCGAATTAATGCACTGCTGTAGTCTGTGTTAAAATAAGTCAGTAAAGTTAAATCCTGTGCTTCTTTGCTGTTTCTGTTTATTGTGGCGTGTAATTCAGAGATGTGTTTTTCTTTTAGTGTGGTGTGATTAGTCCACGTTTTGATCTTCAGCTCAAGGATCTGGAGAAGTGGCAGAACAACCTGCTGCCTTCAAGACAGTTTGGGTGAGAATCACTTTGTCCTCTTCAAACTTTCACTGGACCTGAGGGAAAAACATGCCTCTAAAATCAGACTTTTTGTGTAGATGAATGAGTTTTGGTCACATATAAAAGCTTGTGGGGTTAAGCACACTTGTGTGATCCCTGCTCTGTTTTGTCTTTGAGTTTGTCTTCTTTTTCCCAACGGCTGTCCTGATTTTTACTGTCCCAGTTTTTATTGGTTATGTCCCATTGAATCTGTTAGAAATCAAAGCAGGACTCGACTCCGATGGAATATGATGCTTACATAGCCAAGGTTGTGTCCACAAACAACCAGTTTGTTTTTTGGTTTTTAATCAGCAGAAATTATTCAAAAGACAAAAACAATAAACTTGAGGTTTGCATGTTGATATATTAAGCCAGTTGGAGTCTAAACACAGTAGAAGCCCACAGATGATTTTAAACCGAACGAAGGTTTAAAATATCGTAATGACGCATAAGAGGATTGAGGAGTTCAGTAAAATGTGAACTCAGAGGAACAGATATTTCCATCACACCAAACAATTGTTATTGTGGTTTTTCTAATCTTGTGCAGCTTTACTTGGGTGGTTTTGTGTCTTAATTATCAGTTTTATTACTCCATTGCCTCACTGAACTGAATTTAACTCTGCCAAGTCTTTTGTTTTTCCTTGGCTGGCAAACTAAGCAAAGTCTGCAATATGCATTTGTACAATAAAAACTAATTTGGATATGTAAAACTTGGACATGGAAGTCATCCTAGGTCATTTGCTTTATTCCCTGATAATGTTCTCAAATTTATTTGATAAAAGTGGATCTGAAAGGAACCCATTACAGATGTACAAATTGTAATGATGCCACATCTACCACCTGATAAATAGTTTTTGGTGGCTTAATGCTTCGTCTCTTTGAATCCGTCAACAATTGTTTACTTATTTTGCTAGAAAAGAATCAACAAATGTTTTTAGTCTTCTAAGCATCATTTGGGTTTCCTTCTTAATTGTGGGGCTTCTTGTTTGAGCATTTGTCATTAAAAAGCTTAATTAATGTCAACCGAGCAATTTTATTATCAACGAATTACAAAGAGAAAAGTCCAACTTGAAAACAGTTCACATTAAATCCGTTATTTGTTGGTCAACATTTTGTACTACAGAAATCTTAAGCTTAACTGAAAATGGCTTTCTGTATTTTAAGTTCCGCTAATATATTTTAAGTGTGTGCAAACAAATCCTTTTTTTTTTGCATTTAAAAAGTCATATTGTGTGATTTTAACTATTTTCACGCCTCGGCGAGTCTTCAAATGAATCAGATATCGTCTTAAAGTTGAGAACTGACAGTTAAGCATGCGCTTTCTCCCATTTAGAAAACATGGAACGACTAAAATCTTTAGGGCGTTATTAAAACATGTTTTCATCTGCCGTTGGATCTCTATAAAGCGATAGACGCACTGCTTTAGATTGCATATGTCCAGCACTCGCTCTTCATCTTCTGTTTATCGGTGATTCAAATCAGAATCCATCCAGCTAAAGTCAGCTGGAGCACCAGAACCAGGTTGGTTGTTTTCATCCTTTTACAATCCTGTGAACAGGCTTGTTTGATAAAAACTTGGTAATTTGATCATGTGATTGACAGAAGAAATCTGCTCTACTTGCATGTCGAGCATTAATCACTTTATTCTAGATGTTGTTTGTGCAAGTTATCACTTACACGATGCAACACTGATTAAATTTTACATCTCAGCATCGCTTTCCTGGATTATCTGTGAGACATCAGATGGATTCTGTTAAACTTTACTCTCAGCTTCAGGTCAAGACCAGAAAACCTCAAATCAGCTTCAGATGGTTGAGATTTCAGGAAATTTGAATCACTTTGGTAATTTGACCTCTAAATGTACTTGGTTCTGAATAATGTGAGGTTTTCTCCAGTGGCTCTGATTGAGCAAAGAGTACAAAAGCATATAATGATTGAGTTGCAAGAAAATTGCAATCCTTTACTACTGCAAGCAATTGTTTTAATTGGGAAAAAAATAATCTTTGTCTTAAGTATTTTGAAATGTTAAAAAAGCAAAATTTGTACATGTTTTAAGCAGCATGAAACTTTAAATTAAGTTTTCCATGAGATGTGCACTTTTTCATCTCTAGATCTGATGCTGCAAACTATCCAATCTTTACTGCATTACTTCACAAAGTCTGGGGGAAATTAAATATTTTTTTTTTAGAAATTGTAGTGTATTTGGTTGTTATTAAGCCACATTTACCTGAACTTTTCTCCTTCTTCACGTTAACACAATGCCTCTGCTTCTCTGCCAGTGTTAGTCCCTCAGCTGATAAAGATACACATGAGGTGTTGGCAGTAAGGGTGGTTGGAATCCATCCATGTATTTATCGATATGTAGAGTGTGAATGCATGGCAATTAAAGTATCCTCACAAATATTGTAAACAAGGCTTTATATTTTCTTCACCAATATTGTGGCGCTGTTCTTTGCTTTGCACCACTCCATTTTAGACTTGTGTAGTTCAGTGGTTTAAGCTACATGGACTTTGTAGGAGTTGCTGTCTGCCCTAAAGCCCGGTACGGACTTTCTATCTGGATCTGGAGTTTGACTTTTTTTTCCTTGTAGTTTGCTGAATTTGGTGTTTTTCAATCAGATTTTGTTTGTTTGCCGAGGAATTAATGAATTTAATAGAAGTTCAGTATTTTCATGGGAAAATATTACTCATTTATGAATTTGTAGAAATGTTCATCAAAAACATGTTGAGTTCAACCAGCGATTAGTATTTTTAAGGTGTTGGAGGGTTGCTGAAAACTTAACTAATCATCTTTAGTACATGAACATGTCACCGTTTTTTTTACCGAGGGCTTTTTATGGAATGATTTTTATTCCTATGTATTCCTGAATGAGCTTCTGTGTGAAGGTTTTATTTCACCCATCCATACTTTGGTTCTTGGCTTCAGAAATCAAATTCACTACATTTGTGAACAACTTTGAATTTAGGTTGAACTTGCTTCCTACGCTGGGTCTAGTTAAGTCATTTATATTTTTAAAAGAGACATTTATCCAAGTACCAAAGTTCATTTGCGGTTTCTCAGCCTGAGAAATGCAGAAGACGCTGCTCTTTTCTTCAGGAGTTCAGTGTTTTGAGACGGAACTGAAATAGAGATGTGGAAAAATCTGCAGTTTTGTGTCAATGAAAAATGTGTAGAAACAATGTGTGAATATATACCACATTAAACTGGTGCCACTGTTCATTTTTTGACCGAGAGTGAAGCTTCATATTAAGTCATATGTTAAATGCATATAAATGTATCACCTTGTTTTCATGGTGAAATAAATTGAGGAATGCAGCTCATTACGTTACTTGAGGTGTTTCTGAACTCCTGCCTTGTTGTCCACAGATACATTGTGCTGACCACCTCAGCTGGCATCATGGACCACGAAGAGGCCAGACGGAAACACACAGGAGGCAAAATCCTTGGATTCTTTTTCTAAAATGTAAACTGCAAATAAAAACAGCCAGGAGAAAGCTGCTCGTTTTTTGTGCCTTATTTCAACTATTTAAAAGCGCCGATGTGCACTAGCGCTGTTCTACACTTGGTATTGTTTTCAAAAACACTGCTGTGGGATCTTGAGGCGGGGAAGATTTTAAACTACAAAAGCATTGCAGCAACAGCTCGTTAGGAAGTAAAAGTTTAAAGAAAAGCCTGTGGTTTTTGGTTAGAAAGTGTTCATTTAGTTGAGTAGCCCAGCAGTTTTAGTGGAGGGTGTCCAAAAGAAGAGACTCCTGCAATACGAAAGCCCCTCCAAAAATTGTCTGTCCATCCCTCGAGGGTCCCATCGATAAACACGCTAATCTCAACACTGTAGACTGAACATTTGTTTTTGTAGCTTTTCTTCCCCCCAGTGGCCATTAAAAGCTGTTGCCTCTTCCCTACTCTTGTTAATCGCTTGTAAAAAGAGCCTTTGCCTTTTCTGCTCTGCAATCATCTCACCAGTGTGACCTTTTCTGCAATCCTGGGTGTATTTTGTCTTCTCCCCAACCTCTTGTACTCTGGTTACTGACCTTGCATTAAGCTGAGGGGGGAAGCAGTAACAGCCTGCTAATGTAACAGTTCTGTCCAAATGCTCCGGCGCTAAAGCTCACAAACAGATGGCCTCCCTCATGGGCTTACAGCACTTAAGAGCTACCTTGTAAAGGGAAAAACAACTTTGTTAGTTTCTTCTGTTGAAGGTTTGCGAAAATAAGCTCAGAGTAATTTTAAGGCTCCCTTATCGGTGAGCGCGAGGGGATGATGGAGTGTGGGTTCATGTTCTGGTGATGCATGGGTTTTAAGCAGTTTTTTTTTTTTGTTAGTTTTATACAGATGCATAAAACGGTAAAATGTTTCACTGCGGTATAGCTCCACATACAAATTTCTAAAATCAAGTCACTGTTTAACTTTAGTTTCCATGACTTTAAAAATAAAAACCCTTTTGAGAAGTGCTGGATACAAGATTAAAAACTGCTTCCAAGTCCAATTGTTCCACTTTAAAACCAGTTTAAGCTTTAATGACATTAATGCATTATGTTGATGACATAAGGTACATTCACTCATTTTGAAGATATGAAAAAACCCCAAAATGAAACCAGATGAAAGGTTAAAAGTTATATTTCCATGGGTGCATTTAGTTTAATTAGTAATCAGTAATTAGAATAAATCTGCATAAAATTATATTATAACGTTAAATATTTGATTAAGAAAAGTCAACCTGTTGTATAATTATCATCTATTATTTGCTTCTAATACGTTCATATTTTGAATCAAATAGTTGTACAAAGAATGGAGAGGTCAGTATTTTTCATTATATGTACAGTGGGGAAAAAAGTATTTAGTCACCAATTGTGCAACTTCTCCCACTTAAAAAGATGAGAGAGGCCTGTAATTGACATCATAGGTAGACCTCAACTATGAGAGACAAAATGAGAAAAAAAAATCAGAAAATCACATTGTTTGATTTTTAAAGAATTTATTTGAAAATAAGGGTGGAAAATAAGTATTTGGTCAATAACAAAAGTTCATCTCAATACTTTGTAATATATCCTCTGTTGGCAATGACAGAGGTCAGACGGTTTCTGTAAGTCTTCACAAGGTTGACACACACCGTTGCTGGAATGTTGGCCCATTCCTCCCAGCAGATCTCCTCTAAAGTAGTGATGTTCTGGTTCTGGAGGCGGCAAAACGGACTTTCAACTCCCTCCAAAGGTTTTCCATGGGGGTGAGATCTGGAGACTGGCTAGGCCACTCCAGGACCTTGA